>VDFB02241342.1:0-304215 GCA_007258455.2 Sequoia sempervirens
GGAAATTGGAAGAGAAAAAATTCATTCAAAATATTTCATTTTACTTTTTTTTTCATTTTTTCCACCTTAGACGAAACCCTAAGGTAAGATTGGTTTCAGTGGTGAAAGATTTCTCTCTAGCCAATACTATGTGATTCATTCATAGTGTGATGTCCCCTTTTTTGGGTTCTCTTGCTTTGTAGTTGGCGCTAACTTTCTTGGTTGCGTCAGCGAGTTCTGAGGAGTAATTTGATGCTACCAATGAGATTTTGTGGGTTTTTCTCGGGTTTTTTTGGGTCCTTACCAGCAGAATGGCTATTTTTAGTAATTTACTTTTTTTAGTAAGTTCTAGTTGGATTTCCGATTAGGCTAGTTTGGTGATTTGACTCACTAATTTTAGTACCTGGTCTTGACTCAATTCATCCAACAGCTTAGTGCAATGCTTTCTATTTATGGCAGTGGCGAGTTCTCTCGGTGGTTGGATTAATATTTGATTTATTGCCACTTAAGTTTTATAATGTTGCTTTATAACTTAAGTGAGTGGGCATGGGTTCATGAAGTGTACCCCTTGGCCTAGTAAGATGACGGCGTTTTTAAAAGAGGGCTAGTGTTCTTCCTTGTGTGGCACCTAGAATGAAGGTAATTTATCATTTTTTAAGGCTAATGTTATGCTTTATAAGATGGGACGCCTAGTTGGAGTTTAATGTCATTTTTAAGAGAAAAATGAAAAGTTAAATTTTTGGAGGAAAAAGTTGGACAGCCCTCTTGGGGTAATTTCATGTCATTACATAAAATGAAATGAGAGGGTAAAATGGACAGCCCTCTTGGGGTAATTTCCTCACTTTATAAATATGAGTTTGAGCTCTCATTGGGATATGCATGTTTTGACAACTTAAGAAGATGCTGCTGGAATGAGCTCAGGGAGTTTTTCCTTTGCTGGTTGAGGACGAAAACCCTCCTCTCGGTTGCTGGTTTCAGTGGTGAAATATTCACCCTAGCTGGTTGGAGTGATTCTACCTCAAGAATCACCATTGGTTTAATGGAGTTTGGGTTCGCAGGTTAATTCAGAGATAAAAATTCATGAGGTATTTTGTGGTGTTTGTTTTAGTGTGGTGAGAAATGGTTTTTGCAATGTTTTTGGTGTGGATTAGATGATCTGCAGATTTTGTACTTGTCTGGCTGTACCCTTCTATAGACTGGTTGTACTCCTCTAAAGGGGTTGAACTGTTTGGTGCCATTGCTTTTTGATTCTGGGTATTAAATAATTGAAATCTCCTTGATAGAGCGCTCCCTTTCGAATGAGAACAAGGGTGCTTGTTGATGTCTGTGATTCTATAAAATCCTATTCGCCTATGTGCAGGCTGTCCAGACTTTGGGGTTCACATCTTGGACTTGTTGTCAGTTTCAGTGGACTTATCAATGAAAAAACTGTGCTTCTAGCAGTGCCTAGTTCCATTAAACACTCAGCAATGGTCCACCTTCACTTTGGAAGCCAAGGAGAATTTATTGAATTTTTGAAAGGGTATCATCCCTGTCCAGGCAAGCGCCAGTTTGGTGTGGTCTTTGTTCTTCATTCATAGGTCTGTTAATGTGAAGTTTCTCAGTGTCTAGAAGGCTGCAGAGGATTGCCTGAGGGTTGGAAGGATTATATTTACAATGTAGTTGATACTACAGACTGGTATGAAGGTAATTTAGTTGGTTCCCATTTACTCATGATTGACAGTCACTGAATTTTCAATCACTGTAGAGCACACAGCAATAGCTTACAGTCCTAAATCATATTGTTTGGAGCTTCCTCATGGTGCTGGGTGGTTATTGGTTGCATCAACAACTTTCCCTGGAGTAAAGGAAGGTTCCAAGTATTATGTGTGATGACAAATGTTGTAGAAGCCTCATGTGCCCTGTAAGCAGCCCATTACAGTTTGCAAAACTCTGTATTTCTGATTAGAGCATCTGATCAGAGCAGGAAATGACTGAAAAGACAAATCAAACCTGTAGCTGTATGGTGTTGGTTACATGCACCTGGAGCCTCCGTTGTAGCTGGGAGGCAGTTTATGACTATAAAAGGAAGAAATCTGAAGGTAGTCACTGCTGTTATCTTCTAAAAATGCATCAGCAGACCTGCAACCCTCCGCTATATTCCATATAAGGTATTTTTTAATGATGAATTACTCACCTTATCATTATCTGTAATGGACCTCAATGAGGGTTGATGTTCTATAAATTAATGGACAGCAGTGTTGGCACAATGAAAGAACATTAAATCTAGTATCATAACAGTCACACATTCTGTGTGAATCATTCTTAAACCTTGTGACAGTGATTGTGATTCATTACGTGTTCCTTGTTTATCTTTTTTCGGTTTCCCTTCGCAAAATTTCAAGAAAAAAGTAGGGTGGATATTATTCAAAGTCACAGAGTGTGCAGAAAGGTTTCAGAGGTGGATTCACCCAGAGTTCACATTTGGGCTTAATGTTTGCAGAGAGAGAGTTGATGTAATGTCCCCAATTTCCGACTGGACAATATTTAATTAATTTAATTTATTAAATATTATTTTTGTCCTAAATTAATATTTGGGACACTTATATTAAAGTGACTCAAATAAAAAAATAATAAATAATAAAAGTCACTTTATGTATTAAAGGGAATCTTTCGGAAGTTGAGCTAAGCCTTTAAAAGGAGATGAAGGCAAATCATTTGATCATTTGGTGAAGATATTATTTTATTGGGAAAATTGTGAAATTCAGGAGAGCTTAGCTTTTCGGGACTGGAGGACAAAAACCCTCAAGTTTAGGTTTCGAGGTTTGGATGAAAACCCAATACCTTTTATAGGCAGATTCAAGCGGGATTTGCATTTGGGCTTCAAGGATCGATTTTGGAAATTTGTGAGTCTTCATTGAAGACAAATTTCAGAGGAAAGCTTAATTTCAAGGGTTCATGATATTTGGAGATTACAGACAAGGGGATTCTCAGGTGCTATTTATTTTATATCTGCATTTATACAGATCATTGTCTCATGTCTGGTTTATTATTGGCTGAAGATTTCAAAGATTATAAATAATTATTATATTATCTTGGCCGTACTCCTGCTATTGTTGGTGGCATTGATAGTAGTGATTGCAGTTATTAAGTTTGATATTGTGAAGGTGTCAAATATAAAATATTAAAACCTATCGAGCTATTGTATATGGACCTATGGTATTTGAGAGTTGCATAAATAAATCATAACCTTTCTTGTCAGCCGCACCATTTAATATGAGTCATAGCCCAAAGTTGAAGCGTCATACATCCTAAGGAGTCTGAAAGAGGATGACGTGGACTCTTGGACTGGTCAAAGGGGAGGCGTTTGGCATTTGATTGCTCATTTACTAAGTCTTGGGGTGATATTGTGGATTATTGCTGTAGACTCATACTCAAGGAAATGTGTCAAAGGAGTGGTCTGCGAATGATATATGAGCCATCCCATTCATTGAGGTGCTGTGATTCTTATTCCAACGCCCATTTTATTTAGTCGCTGCTTATTGAGGAGAATCGCGAGCATTGAGGAGACCACGAGGCTTGGAGGCATCGTAGAACATAATTAAGCTGCCAGTTGTCATCTAATATGCTGAAGGGAGTCCTACGTGGAGAATGGGAAGAAGACAAAACAAATAAGACAAACAGTTAATAGCCTTTCTACTGATCGGGTCCTACATGCCTGTCTACTTATATTAGTTGGCTGTTGTATGATTGGGAGAAGTCGAGCTCATTGGTATTTATATATTATTGACTGTCATTCATTCCTGAGTGCACTTATTGTTGTTAATGTTGAGAAATTCTGTGAAAAAGGTTTTGAATTTGTATATGACTGTCACAGTCCATTTGCAATTTCCTAGTTAAAACTGTGCATTGATTATTTTGTAATCTGCAATAATTTGAAATGCATATAGTAGTGAAATGCAGTGTAAATCTCTGAGTAAATGTTGTAATATTTCCTTGCAATATGGAATCCAACATATATTGTCCATGTGTTGTGCACACTAAATGTTTGAAAAATTGTTAACATATGTCAAAACTAGAAAAGTAATTGGAAAAATATCGCCCAGTTCCATTGGGGATATTACAGTTGAGAATAAATTGATTTATCTATACAAGATTTTAGAGGTTTGCAGGCAGCAAGTTGTAGAAGGTTTGCAAGCAGAGAAAAAAGTTAGTGAGGTAAAGCTTTGTTTTTCCTGGTCATCCCAATTTGAGGAGGTTACAAATATTCCTAGCCAGCTGCCCATGCTTTTGGATTTCATGATTGCTTTGTAATAAGAAAGGACGTTGATATGTGAATGACTTAGCATGAAATAAAGGAGATTTGTGGGTGCGTTAATTTATTTATATTATCCCTTGTTGGCTGTTCCATGTGGGAGAGGGAGTAGCTTGCTTTTTGGGGTGATTTTGAGCACTCTAAAGTTGGCTGCCACATCACAAGTTGATTGTTGATGGTTATTGGTGCATTGCCTTCCTTGGGGGGATTAAGGACGCTATAAGGCTGCAAAACAATTCACCAGTCTTGCTGATCTGAGTGAAAACAGCTACAACTGTTAATGTATGAAGGTTAACCAAGGCCGCTCCTCCAATTCCCAGTACTTGTTGAACACTATTCTGTACTAGCATCTTGTCTATTAGCTAAGAGGTCAAAAACTATTGATTTCAAACCATGTAAATTTGAATATTTGTGTCAACACTTGTATGACAAGTGTTTGTTAAAATGTATTTGCATTATTCCATATTTGCAAACTGTTTGTGAGATTGTCTATGATCATACATGAAAGTTGCAACTGCTCTTTATTGTTAAACTCGAAGAGAATTTCTAGTTTGTTGTTGTGCAAAGTGTTTGACAAAATGTCTGCAAGATAAAATAAGCAAAATTGCAAGAATGGAAAAAAATTCCTGGTAGGTTCTTTACAAACAAGCAGAGATGGTGAAGTGGGTTGAACCATATTTGAGGAACTATGTTTCAAATTGGCAATTAGTTTGGGTTAAGTGGTTACATTTGGGAGAGTACTGCTACAAGACTACCCACAATATCCCCACTGACATATCTTCATTCATGGCGTTATATGGCTATGATGCATTAACCTTTGTTGATTTAGTGTTTTGAAATATCTTGGCCTAAATTATCATGCAATTTTTTTTTTGATTTCATAACTTCGTGTGAGCAGGCATTTCGTCAAACAGTTATCTTGCTATTGTTTTGGGCTAGTTTCCAGTATAAATTTGATACTTGGTAGATGTTTACTAAGTGCTTTCAATTTAATGGATTCCAACCATGAATACCTATAAAATTTTCAAGCACATAAGAATATAACCAGGAATTTCAATGATATAATATTTATTTTCAGAACTATAACAATCCAAATCTTTTCCTAACAAACACTGTAATTAGAAAATAATAAATTATTATTTCTGACCTAGATTTTCTATGACAAAATTTTCAACTATTTTATATCTCCCATGTGTTACAATTGGCCTCAATTCTCTGCATCCCTCCAATAGCCGTACGACTTGTTCAAAGGTTGGTGGCAGCTAAGACATGTAATTGATCCAAGGGTGGTGTGATTATTCTAAACACCTAGGGTTTTGTTTTGAGCAGCGACATCTATTATGTAGGTCACTACCTTGAGAATTGTCTAGCCTTGACTCCATTTGACTTTCCAAATAAGCTATGTGGTAGCTACCTTGGTATGGTGGACTTAGGTAATATGCAACTCCTTAAATCTCACGAATCACCTAAAATTGGTATGACTTCATAGTGTTGGGTCCCACGTTGGCTCCTAAACAGCTTTGAATTCCTTAAATGGCGGTGGCTGCAAGTAAAGGCATCAAAATATTCTAAGTGTTGCGGTGACCAACTTTGACTCTCCTCACTTCCCACGACACCTTACAAAGAGCCAAAATATTAATCGCAAGCCTTTGAAGATAGCAGCAATTCCAAAACATAAGCCACGACTGAATATGAAAGCTTCCCACAAGTTTTAGAAGTTAATTCGACCTCCTTCCTCTTAATAAAAAGGTATGGACAGACTTAATACAACCCCTCCATAATTCTGAAAATGTACGGCTGAATAAAATAACATGCAGGTTGATATTCAAAGGAAGTAATAGTACAGCTGGCACTTTCCAATATTAAGGAAAATATATATTGAAACCTTCGCTGGAAAATATATTTGGTAACTCTCAATTTTACCAAGCCTCAAATCAATAATAAAATCCCTGAAATTTGTCTCTGTAAGGGACTTCACAAATCTCAAAATCTGCAAAACAATATGCACATCTGCGAAACCTGGATGATTCTGCTTGTAAAAGGATTTGAGTTTTCGTCCAATCCTCCGAACCCAAGGGTTTCCATCCTCAAGCTCTTGAAAGCCAAGCTCTCCAAAGGCCAATTTGAAATTAAAACCAAGCATAATCTGACAATGAGTTTCCCAATTGACTTTATTCATTCTTTTGTAACTCCACCACTTTTCTTGAAAAACCATATTTATTTTTTAATTTAAACTCCTTATTTATCCCAAAAAGTGACTATTAAAATATTTAACTTTTTTGGCTATAAGTCACTTTTACAAAATAATTAAAATAATAAATTTAAATTGCCTTTTATTTTATGCTTTTTTGACAACTTAATTTATTATTTAATTAGTAAAATATTTCCGCACCAACAATTGAATTGCGGAAAATACAAAACCTTGAACAAATATGATATTTTACGGCACCAAAATACTCTAGAGCTCCTCGGAACATTAAATAACCCCTCTGACATGACCAACTACCACTGAGAAGACTAAAGCTACAGTCAATGTTGACATGATTGAAAATGGGGACATTACATGTTCATAGATAATAAAGTGCCAGTAGTTGGTGACATGGTGGAGCATAGCCAAAACATATTGAGGTCACTCCAAAATCACCTCCAACAAGCCTAGCATTGACAAATATTCCATGTAGATCATAATTGCTCAAAGATGGCCTTTTTGAGATTGCTCAAAGAGGTCATTTGAAGTGGGAGAGATGGCCTTTTTGACATTGTAGCCTTACAAGCAAACCTCCATCAAAAGTACTGGCTTTGAAAAGTTTAAACCACTCTACTATGGGCCTTATAGGATCTTGAGGAGAGTTGGTGAACTTACATATGAGTTGGAATTATTAGAAAATAGCAAGATCCATAATATGTTTCATGCGCCTTGCCTCAAGAGGGCCCTTGTACAACAATGTTACACCATTAATGAATTTTCTACCTTTTGGTGATGAGGAAAACTCATATTGGAACCTAATGTTATTGATACCAAGGTGAAGAAGTTAAGGGACATTGGAACTTGATGTTATTATTGATACCAAGGTGAAGAAGTTAAGGAACAAAAGCATTGTAGAGTATTTGGTTCATTGGAAGAATCTACTTGTTGAAAATGCTACTTGGGAAAGATTATAGATCTTGGAGCATTTGAATTCCCATTGCTTAAGGGAAATCAATTAGGGGATTTGTAGTGTTCCTTATCCTAAAGTATGAGGATGTCTAAGTCACTTTCTAGCCTTGGGCAGGATTTCAGACTTTACCATACTGTCATACCTTTCTCCCATTTCTTGCTTTCCTGCTAGTATTGGATAATCCCAAAACCGCGATCTTTGGCCTCCCACTTCCTTGTACACTCAGTATTGCCAACTCTTGATCCTTTCTCTCTCCAATGATTGCATCTTTTTGGCATTCATTTCCTCAGGCCCTCACCTTTTGGCATGCTCTTTCATGGAACCCTATCATTCGAACGAAGGAGTTAATAATCAGCAGGGTCTACTAGGGATGCTATTAATAGGCCCAAATATGAATGTAAAATGGCAAGAATCTTTCAAACGACTCTCAACATGAGTGGGCCCACACTAGGCTTCCAACCTCTATATAGGGCTAGCAATTTTATCAATTTGGATCATCTTTGGACATCATCTCAACAAACTCAGAATTGCAAAGTTGAGCATGTGTTCACCTGTTAGATTTGAGAATGAAAACTGAAAGGTTTGAAAGGTTAGTGGACAAAATACCATTGGTTTCCTAGAGTACGGAGGACGAAACCCCTTTTGGATTCCTAAGGGAAATTTCACATGGAGGTTGCATCTTCACTTCAAGGTGGTGGATTTCAATGTTTGGGCATTTCAACAATCTGAATATATTTGTGATCATTGCAATTGTTGTTATTAACAAACAATTGGAGCAACAAAGCTTGTAATCACTAAATGAACTATTTGAATGAAATGCTTTGTTCCAACCAGTTTATATGAGCAGATCTGTTTATTTTATGTGGCCACTTTGGATCTAAGTATTTTATATGAATGTTTTGGTTGATTTTCATTGAGTTATTCTAGATCTGAGCAATTTATATGAATATTTTAGTTAGGGGTCATTACATTTAATGTTCCTATCTATCTACCTACTTTTAATTTATTTCAATCTCTTTATAGCTGTTCCAATTGTCTATGTACTTTATTTTCCTTTCTATCCACCTACAGCTTTTCAAGTTCTTTATGTACCCTTGATTCGCTCCTATCTATGCTTTACAACTATTCTAGTTTCCCACCTCCTTTTTGATTTATTTCTATTTACCCACTTGTGCGTAGATATGATTGAATACGTAACAATAGTAAGATTTGCTAACTATAGGACATTTCATCATCATTTCCTCCCTACTTAGAGGAAATTGTCCCTAGTTTTGATGGATGAAGCAAAACCACCTTGTAGCTTTCAAGTTGATCTAAGAAAAAATAGAATTTGGCTGAGTATAGAGTGCATTTAGACCAAAATCTTGCTGATGGAGCACCCAAATGGATATAATCTGTGTTGAAGTGAGTTGGAACAGTTGGGATTGAAATACTGTGGATAATTAAATGCTTTGTTGATGCCAAATAAATCCTCATACAAAGATCTGCACTCCAGAAATTAATGATTTGAATGGTAGATCTTTGTATTGAGGAGATTGTATTGTAGTGGTGAGAGGGTAATATATTATAGTAGCCACATTTTTTCTGAATTCAAAATGCAATTGGCAGTTAATTATCATCTGTAAGCATTGTCATGTCATTATACTAATCATATACCATTTAGCCATTTGGGTTGTGTTATCACGGAATCTAGCAGCGCTCGTTCCACGGATAACCCCCCTACGAAACTTGTCCGTTTCCTAGGATTCGTGAAGTTCAAGTACGCATAACGGAGTGATTTTCAAGCCACCTCGAAATGTGTTCCCAAGTCTCGAATAGTCAATTCGAGCATTCCCCCTTGTTCGCCTCGCAAAGACCTTCAAAACGAGATCTTTCGCGACGTTTCACTGTTAGTACTTTGCAAAATACGGAAGATGCAGTAGCACTGAAAAAGTGCGCTCCTGCAGGGAAAATCCAAAAATTTGGCTAAGTCTGACAAGGGCGCTTTAAATTACCTATTATTTAGTGAGGACCTAAAGGGTCGCGTCAAATCTTGAAATACCATTACATTTTTCTCGACACAAACTTTTTGAGCCTCCTCGCATCGCTTTTCACACTTCGCCATTAATCGGTAAGCACTTTCGCGGCCTAAATTTATTGCACTACCTTGAGTTGGTTTTAATTTTCATTTGCAGCTAAGGAATGAATCTCGCTTCACTTTTTGTTGTTTATGTTTTATTTCTTTTGGCTCCTCCTCTGTCGCGGCTGCTTATCTTCATCCTCAAGAACACGCTTTTGAGATCTACCATTCCTCTTCCAACAAGCTTCGCTTTAGCCCTTTATTTTAAGATATTATTTAGAGGATCGAGAAATTGTTTACCGTTTTGACGATCTGGCGCATCTTTGTCGAACCGACAAGTTTCAGATTTCACCTGTTCACGTCCATGGATTAATCGAGCCTTTGAACCTTCAACCTCACGATCTTTGTCGAACATATTGTTCTATCTTCTACTGATCCCGACCCTTATCTTCCATACATCGCCTTTTAAGATGGCGACATTTCAGGAAAACGAGAAATGATCTATTTCTCCACAACCTATATCTCCAACGTATGTATCGCTTACCGTTTTCCTATATGTTGAAACAAACTTTGCAATCTCACAAAAGAAAAGATTTCTTGTGAAACCCTTAAGCATAAACATGGAAATGGAGACAAGTTCGAAAGCTTTCATTCTACAAGCATTTGCAAAACTCAAAGCGCCTTCGCCATTCCTCATTGCATTTGCATCTTCAAAAAATTGCCAAAATTGCAGAAGCGCCAATTTTCAGCGCTATGACATTTCAAACTTAGCAAAAATTGCCTAACACTGAAAAGTGTAAGGGCGCTAAAATTTAGCGCCCTTACACCAAAAGCAATTTTCTCAAAATGTAAGGGCGTTGAATTTTAGCGCCCTTACACTTTTTGCAGGCTTTTCCCAGACCTTTCCAAATGCACTCCATTTTTTACCAGTGCATTCCTGAGCTTCGTTTTTCCGCATTCGTGCATCGTTTTGCGTGCCTCGCCATCCGCTCCATGCTTTTCCACCCTTGTGCTCATTTCACGCTTTCCCATGTTTCCTAACAATTGGTGTTTGTTCTGGCTAGATCTGATTGCAGCCTACTCCTGACTAAGACAAGAGTGCTCGGTTCCCGGGGCTTTTGATGATCAAGTATTTAAGCCTTTCTTCAAAGCGCGGCGACAGGCATATTAAATATCAAGGCTGCCTATCCGGGCCAACTATAGAAGCTTTCGAAGTTGAAGAAATAGCGATACGGTTGGCTATCAAGACTTGGTTTCGACTTCTCAAGAAAGTTGACGTAAACGAAGCCTTCCCCGATTCAATGAGGGCACCCATACGCGACTTCCAGGGCATGTCTTCACAAATCAAGTATATTGCCTGAATTTGCTCTTCACCATGCCTCATTACATCCTCAGGAAAGGGTATAAACCAATCGACTCTTCCTGCACGATTCTAAGACTCCGACTCGATTTTGACATCGCCTTCAAGGTTCCCTACATAATAAACATTGACATTTCTAAATGCGCTAATGTGAGATTTTCGATGCTGATCCTAATAAAGCCAAACAGTTGACAAATACTCAATGGCTTAAAAAGCCTAGATCGTCTGTTTCCAGATGGCCGAAAGGACTCCTGAGAAGTGACTTCAAAGATGACGTCAAGGATATGATCACGTTTCTGAGCAGAGTGAAAGGTTTGCCGGAATCATCCACCTTTCACGATTGGATGTATGAATACATCAGGATCATAAGGAGGCAGAAAGTGCATATTGACTGGGGTAAACAAATCAGTGATGAGATGCACGCACAGTTGATCAATGCTCCTTCTACATTGAAGTTCTACATGACTTCTTACTCGCACGCAAAGCACTGTGATGAGACAATTCCTGCAAGTTCATCTACAAAGGGAATCGAATGATGGTGCCTGTGGTACGATATTTCTATCAGCTTTGAGCAAGGAGAGCCACCATTTCGTGACGTGGGTCACCGATGCTTTCTTTATGCTCTTACTCTTTCCAACTTTGATCCGTACCGGGAAAGAAGAAGAGTGTCCATGAGGCTTATAAGGTGGTGGGGCAAAGTTGATGTATTTTCTTCAATTCAACGCTACTTCTTACTTGAGAGTAGGTTGTTAACCTGCTGTTCCTTACATGCTACTACACATCCTTCGGATAAGTGGGTTCTCATGGAACATGCATGTACCGATGTCACAAGTGCGTAAAGAACGAAGAAAATCAAATATGCTAACCAATTTTTGAAGGAATAACACAAAAATAACCAGCAATAGATGATTGATTAATGCTAGCCCCAAATCAAAATCCTCAACTCTGAATGGAAGATGCTGAAGCTTGAACTGAAGAAACTGAATTGGAATAGAGGAACTACTCAACGTCAAGAATGTGCACTCAAGATCCCACTGAGGGCGAGGTGCTAACATATGACGGAGTCTAGAAATTGAAATTAAGAACTATTAGGCGGATAACCAGCCATGAGAAAACAATTCCACGCTACCACCAAACAGTGGGGGGTAAAGATTACAAATAAAAGCAATTCATCCGCTGCGGCGGGCATCCACAGAACTGTGGGGATTCACCACTATGAGTGGGTATAAGTTATTACAATAAAATTAACCACACTGGCGGTAAACCATCCAGGGGACTTATGTGAGAAGATACGAAAAGAAATTGCAGCAATTAAAAACTGGAACAGTACTACTGTTTGCAGTTTGTACAAATGAATAATAAGCTGCAAAATTACTTAGAAATTACAATAATCTTCAAACACAAGATGGATAGATGTTTTTCAATGTTTGTAGAACTTTCTAACAGCAGATAATAAAACAGAAATCAGAACTACTACAATCTGATACAAAACTGTGAAACTGGAAATATCAATCTGCAACTATGAGAATCAATGAAATCTTCATAACTCACTCAATTCTTCTCCGAATGACGTGAAACGAGTTGCAAATGCACCTTACAAGTCTGGCGCCCAAGTTAGAATCCAGAAACAGCAACCAAAGTCCTTAATTTATTTGGCACGAATCCCAATGCAGCTCTAAATGGTACGGCCCCTTGAGAAAATCGACTTTGCAATATAAAATCAACAACTTCAAAATAAATTCTGATTTTTGGTGGAAATTGGCGCCTCCAGTCAACAATCAGATTGCTCAAACACCCAGAACTAAATAAAAATCACCCAGCAAGATATGAACAGAAAACAGCTTCAGCTGTAGCAAAACCAGGAACTTCAAAACTGTAGAATTCACCAAAATTCTCAACCTTTGTTGCTCAATCTGCTAGTCTGATGTGAGAAGCAGCAATGATCCAACTAGGTGTTGTATTTCAAACACGAAATTGGGAATGGGCTAGGAGGTAGCATCCTCGAAGCAATAGCAAAATGTCCATAGTCATTTTGACAGCATAACAGTAAGGTAATTGATGGATATCCAATGCTGGAGTCATGTCTTCATTTTATAAGAATTGAGAAACTCTTCAACTTCCTCAACGGTACGCCAAAAGACAACTATTTGAATTCTCCTTATTTTCAAATTTCATAAAATAATATTCCTCATAAAGTGGCGTCCACTTTCCTCCAAGCATAAATTCAAAAAATATAAAATATTAATATCACCTTATGACAAGGCGTACCCTTCAAGTCCCCTTTTTTTAAAACAACTTACAAGTTGTATCCTTAGGCCAAGGGGTGGTCAATTGAAAAATATAACACTTATGCCAATACTTAGTAAATTTCAACAATTAAGGCTTGAGAGGAAGATATTGAAACAACCAATAACATGCTCAACTGAAGAGATGACTGAAGACAACCAACTGCATACTGCCACAACTATCATTTACTAAAAATAGTAAATAAAATGAAATGCTACAAAAGCCAAACCCATGAAACCCTAATTTCCACCTCATTCCAGTCTACGGGTTCCGGAATAGACTGAAGAATGCCAATGCTGATCACTGATGAGGAGGGGACATTACAGTCCGCCCTCCTCGAAATTGCTTGTCCCCAAGCAACTGCAAAGATGGATGCAACAAAATCTGTTCACCTTCCCACGTAGCATCTTCAATAGGCAAATTCCTCCATCTAACCAAATATTCTTTGATTGTCCTTCTTCTCAAAGAACGTTCTCTAGTGTCAAGGATCTCTTCTGGAATCAACACTAAATGACCTTCCTCATCCAATGGAGGTAATTCTGATGTAGCCACCACATTGTGTCCAATTGCCTTTTTGAGGCGAGACACATGAAAAACATTATGTATTTTGCTTTCAACTGGAAGTTCCAACTCATAAGCAATTTCACCAATCCTTTTGGTGATTTTGAAAGGACCATAAAAGCGTGGCTTCAACTTTTCTGCACCACTCTTCTTGAGAGAAGATTGTCTATATGGCTAAAGCCTCAAATAGACCATGTCCCCAACTTCAAAAGACCTTTCCACACGCTGCTGATCAGCGTATAACTTCTGCTGATTTTGAGCTTGTTGCAGATTTTCCTTAAGAGTTTTCAAGATGTCTTGGCTTTGTTGTAACATATCCAATGCTTGTGGGGCTCTACTATCACCAAACACTAGATCAACAAAGTTAGTAGCCTCATAACCATAAAGAGCCTTAAAAGGAGACATCTTAATTGACATGTGATAAGAAGAGTTGTAACAATACTCTCCTAAATGAAGCCATTTAATCCAAGCTCGTTGCTGTCCTGAAACATAGTTCCTTAAGTAGCCCTCTAACCACTTGTTAACAATTTCTGACTGCCCATCGGTTTGTGGGTGATAACTTGTGCTTGGAGTAAGCACTGTCCCACTCAATCTAAAGATCTCCTGCCAAAAAACACTTAGGAACTTGCTGTCCCTATCACTGACAATTGTTCTAGGCAACCCATGCAAACGAAACACTTCTCTAAAAAACAACTCAGCCACTTGAGCTGCTGTAAATGAAGTGGTAACAGCAAAGAAATGAGCAAATTTTGTTAGTCTATCAACCACAACAAATATACAATCACGTCCTTGCACCTTGGGCAACCCAGTGATAAAGTCCATGGCAATACTCTCCCACTTCTGATTTGGAATAGGTAAGGGCTGAAGCAGACCAGCAGGAAAAGAGTGTTCATTTTTATTCCTTTGACAAATAGGACACTCCCTAATATAATTCAAGACTTCATCTTTCAAACCTTTCCAAGTGAATCTTTCACGAATCTGCTTATAGGTCTTGAAAATCCCTTGATGACCAGCAAGGGGAACATCATGAAAAGATTGTAGAATCTTTTTCTTAAGCTTAGATTCTTGCACTAAAAAGATTCTATCTTTGTAATAAATTAATCCATCAACCAACTTATACCTTTCATCAACCAAATGACCTTCTAACAAGCTGGTTGCAAACTGATTTTTAACATAATCAGCAGCAATTAATTCTTTCCAATCAGCTGATAACTCACAAATTGATTGCAAATGAGGCCTTCTAGAGAGAGCATCAGCAACTATATTATTTTTTCCTTTGACATATTCAATGTCAAAGTCATATGCTTGGAGTTTACTTACCCACTTTTGCTGCCTTTCATTCAATTCCTTTTGGCGCATAAAATGTTTAAGACTGTTGTGATCAGTCTTAACAACAAATTTACTTCCCACCAAGTATTGACGGAATTTAGACAAAGCATGCATGATGGCAAGCATCTCTTTGTCATAAATAGAGTAAGTTTTTTCTGCCCCTCTCAATTTTCTGCTCTCGAAGACAATAGGATGTTTGTCTTGCATTAGGACAGCTCCAACTCCTTCTCCTGAAGCATCACATTGTAATTCAAAAGGTTTTGAAAAGTCCGGAAGTGCCAACACAGGACACGAACTCATGATTTGTTTAAACTTATCAAAAACCTCTTGTGCTTGCTTAGTCCAAAGAAAAGCTCCTTTCTTTGTAAGATCTGTCAAAGGTGCTGCTTGATGAGAATAACCTTTACAAATCTTCTATAGAATCCACATAACCCTAAAAACCCTCTCAAATGAGAAATAGTCTTAGGAGTTGGCCAATCAAGAATGGCCCTTATCTTTTCTGGATCCACTTTCACCCCCTTTGAACTGATAATGTGGCCAAGGTATAAAAGTTCTTCCAACCCAAACTCACACTTTGATTCTTTGGCGAATAAACATTCCGCCTCTAAAATGTTAAGCACTTCTTCCAAATGCTTAAGGTGCTCTTCCCATGACTTACTGAATATGAGAATATCGTCGAAGAAGATGAGCACAAACTTCCTCAACTGCTGTCTAAAAATCTTGTTCATACAAGATTGGAATGTGGCTGGAGCATTTGTCAAACCAAAAGGCATGACAAGAAATTCAAAATGCCCAAAGTGGCATCTAAATGCTGTTTTTTCTATATCCTCCTCCCTCATTCTGATTTGGTGATAGCCCGAACGAAGATCAATCTTTGAGAAGAACATTGCCCCATGGAGCTCATCAATAAGCTCATCAATCCTAGGGATAGGATATCTATTCTTGATGGTTTTCTGATTTAATGCGCGATAGTCAACACACATACGCATTGTACCATCTTTCTTTTTGACCAGCACTACTGCTGAAGCAAATGGACTCTTGCTTGGCCTAATAAAACCACTTTCCAACAGCTCCTTGATGGCCTTCTCAATTTCATCTTTCTGCCTCTTGGGATAGCGATAAGGTGTAGTAATGACTGGTTTTGCTCCTTCTTCTAACTCAATCACATGTTCAAACCTCTTTCAGGAGGTCTTCCAGGAGGTAAGCTTCCAAAGACTTTACTTTTCTTTGAAAGTAAGGCTTGAATATCAGGATGATATTGCCTTTTTTCCTCAACCGGATCAGCTGGTAAAACCATACATTCAGCAGCCCATTCAACTTGATCATGGCGGATCAGCCTTTCCATCCTTTTCAAAGACACAATTCGAGGGCCTCCATTTGACATCCCTCTTAAAACAACCTTCCTTCCATTAGACTGAAATTTCAGCTCCATGGTTTGCAAATTCAATGTGATCTCACCAAGAGATCGCAGCCATTGTATGCCTAACACAACATCAGTGTCTCCTATACCCACCACATAAAAATCATCCTTAATTTCATGATTCCCTAATTGCAACGATAGATTAGGAATTCTCCTTGTGCAAGACATAGTGAAACCATCAGCAACCATTACTTTGAAACCATCAAAATTTTCAGTCTTTAAACCCTTTCTAGCAACTAGCCCTTCATCAATAAAATTGTGAGTTGCTCCAGTATCAATTAGGGCAACTATCCTTTGTGAATTTACAACTCCATGAACCCTAAAAGATTCATTCTTTTGAAAACTAGATAGTTGTGCAAAAGCACTACTATCTCCAACCTCTTCGGACTTGTCTTCTTGAACTTCTTCACCTTCACTACTTGCTGATTCGTATTGCTGATCAGACGAATCAGATTCTGATCCATAATCAGAATAGCCCTCCATTTGAACTACTTTGCCTCTTCCATAGCAACGGTGGCCTTTCACCCAAGGCTCACGACAAGTGAAGCAAACTCCATCCTTTCTAAGCTGTTCTTTGAGCTCTTCGGACAGCCTTGGTGGAAACTTCTTGGGCAGATTTGAAGATGGCTTTTTATCCTTCTTATGGCTGAATGTTTTTGAGTGAAATTTAGGTCTTGGGGCTGCCAATTCCATGCTCCTAGCTTTCTTGATAGCTTCATCCAATGTTGGAGGATCAAATGCTTTGACCCAACCCTTCAATGGCTCCATTAAACCTTCAGCAAAAAGGACTACAAGTCTTCTTTCAGTAATGTTGGGCACCATTACTGACAACCTCTGAAAATCAGCCACATAACTTTCTAAAGATCCTTGCTGTTTCAACTGTGCCAATTCTCTAAACTTCAATTCCGGATCTTTGGTGTCAAATATCTCAATCAGCTTATTTGTAAACTCTCCATAAGTGCGAATAAGGTTATGGCCAAGAGTGACCAAACCGTGAGTCCACCATTCATAAGCTATGCCATCTAAGTGCAAGGTAGCAAATTTGATAGCATCTTCTTCCGGCATAGGTCTAAGAGAGAGGTAGTTATCTAACTTTTGCACCCATGACCTGGCTGTACACTTGTTACTACCATCAAAATGTTCCATAGTGATCTTTCCCAATGCTTGGTAAAAATCGTTTCTAGGGCCTGCAAGAGGACGTTGATCATTCCTACCACCATTTCTCCGACTCCTTTGATTCATGAATTGATCAAAGGTCCATGCTCCTCTCAAGTCAAGAGGTAAAGAAACATACTCCATATAAGCTTGACGAGCATCATCAGCAAAGTTTGGAGTAGCCTCAACTGGTTGTTGCTCTTCCCTTGGTGTGAAAACGGGAAAGAGGGGTCTAGAGGATGACCCACTATGAATTGTAGTATGCTGACCTACAATTCTGTCTCTAGTATTCACCTCAGGACTGCCACTATTATTATTTCCATTTACTCCACTACTTTCTCCAGCTGAGTTATTTTGGGGCTGAATAATACTCTGAGCTGCTTGCTGATCCAACTTGGATAATAAACGGGACATCATGTCTATCATCCCGTCAAACTTCTTCTCCACTCTATCCCTCTCTTCATTATCTCTTCTTACTGAATCTGACATTATTACAGTTGTGTGATCAACCACTTCCACTGAATTATCTGAACCTTCCACTGTTTTACCAAAGTCTCTTAGAACTTCTGAGAAGGTATCTGCCTCTGGAACGGGCGGAAACTGATGCTGATTTCTGGCCTGACTTCTGGTGTATAGCCTAGTGTCTTTTTCACTCATCAGTTAACTACTGCAATTTGCCACAGGATGGCAGGGTCTTTTGCTCTGATACCACTGAAATATGCTAACCAATTTTTTCGAAGGAATAACACAAAATAACCAGCAATAGATGATTGGATTAGCGTTAGCCTCAAATTAAAATCTGAACTTGAATGGAGAATACTGAACTTGAACTGAAGAAACTGAACTTGAATAGAAGAACTACTCAACGTCAAGAATGTGCACTCAAGATCCCACTGAGGGCGAGGTGCTAACATATGACGGAGTCTAAGAAATTGAAATTATGAACTATTAGGCGGATAACCAGCCATGAGAAAACAATTCCACGCTACCACCAAACAGTGGGGGGAAAAGATTACAAATAAAGCAATTCATCCGCTGCGGCGGGCATCCACAATGCTGTGGGGATTCACCACTATGAGTGGGTATGAGATATTACAATCAAATTAACCTCACTGGCGGTAAACCATCCAGGGGACTTATGTGAGAAGAAACAGAAAGAAATTGCAGCAAATTAAACTGGAACAGTACTACTGTTTACAGTTTGTACAATGTGGAATAAGCTGCAAATTACATAGGAAATATAGAATTCTTCATACACAAGATTAAGAGATGATTTTCAATGATATTTTAACTCTCTAACAGCTGCTAATAAATCAGAAATCAGAACTTCAACAATCTGATGTAAAAACAGTAAACTGGAAATTTCAATCTGCAACTGTGAGAATCAATGAAATTATCATAACTCACTCAATTCTTCTCCGAATGACGTGAAACGAGTTGCAAATGCACCTTACAAGTCTGGCGCCCAAGTTAGAATCCAGAAACAGCAATCAAAGTCTCTACTTTATTTGGCACGAATCCCAATGCAGCTCTAAATGGTACGGCCCCTTGAGAAAATCGATTTTGCAAGATAAAATCAGCAACTTCAAATTAAATTCTGATTTTTGGTGGAAGTTGGCGCCTCAAGTCAACAATTAGATTGCTCAAACACCCAGAACTAAATAAAAATCACTCCACAAGATATGAACAGAAAACAGCTTCAGCTGTAGCAAAACCAGAAACTTCAAAACTGTAGAATTCACCAAAATTCTCAACCTTTGTTGCTCAATCTGCTAGTCTGATGTGAGAAGCAGCAATGTTCCAACTAGGTGTTGTATTTCAAACACGAAATTGGGAAGGGGCTAGGAGGAAGCATCCTCGAAGCAATAGCAAAATGTTCATAGTCATTTTGACAGCATAACAGTAAGGTAATTGATGGATATCAAATGCTGGAGTCATGTCTTCATTTTATAAGAATTGAGAAACTCTTCAACTTCCTCAATGGTACGCCAAAAGACAACTATTTGAATTCTCCTTATTTTCAAATTTCATAAAATAATATTCCTCATAAAGTGGCGTCCACTTTCCTCCAAGCAATAAATTCAAAAATATAAAATATTAATATCACCTTATGACAAGGCGTACCCTTCAAGTCCCCTTTTTAAAACAACTTGCAAGTTGTATCCTTAGGCCAAGGGGGTCAATTGAAAAATATAACACTTATGCCAATACTTAGTAAATTTCAACAATTAAGGCTTGAGAGGAAGATATTGAAACAACCAATAACATGCTCAACTGAAGTGATGACTGAAGACAACCAACTGCATACTGCCACAACTATCATTTACTAAAAATAGTAAATAAAATGAAATGCTACAAAAGCCAAGCCCATGAAACCCTAATTTCCACCTCATTCCAGTCTACGGGTTCCAGAATAGACTGAAGAATGCCAATGCTGATCACTGATGAGAAGGGGACATTACATCGAACCAAACAATCTAAGATGAGTGATTCTTGGTTTCCTCCCAAACCATGCTTCCTCTGGGGTCATCTTCTTGACGGCCTGTGAGGGAGACTGGTTAAGAGGGTATACTGCAGTATACACTGCCTCAACCCAAAACTTCTTGGGAACATTGCTATTCTCCAACATACAATGATCCATTTCTGTGATGGTACAATTTCTCCACTTGACAACACCATTCTACTAAGGGGTATAGGGTGTGGTAAGCTAACGCTTACTATTGTGTTTAGCATAGAAGTCGATGAACTAGTTGGAACATAACTCACCCCCATTATCTGACCTAAGAGTTACAATTTGGCATTCAGACTCTTTTTCAACTAATGCCGTAAACTTTTGAAATTCATTAAACACTAGTGACTTTTCCTTGAGAAAATACACCCACATTTTCCTACTGAAATCATCAACAAATAAGAGGAAATACCTAGCACCAGTGACTGATGCAGTATTCATTGGTCCACAAACATCTGCATGAACTAGTTGTAGAACCTTTGGATGCTATCCAAAACTTTCCATCTGAAAATGGAGTACAATGTTGCTTCCCTGCTTGGCAAGCTCCACAAACACCATGTGTCTGCTGCTGAATCTCAGGTAAGCCTTCTACCAAATTTTCCCAACCCAACTGAGAGAGGTAGGAAATGTTGAGATGCCCATACCATTGATGCCGAAGAGTGTCGATAGATGAACTCCTCACAACAAGCGCATGCTCCAGAGGATCTCCAATATCAAGAAGCCGATACAAACCATGATCCTCAAGCCCAACTACCACAATTTTCTTTCACTCCCTATCAACGATTCGGCACTTGTGTGAACTGAAAATGATGTCCAACTTCGGACTATGTCGCATAATCTAACTCACCGAGAGCAAATTACACTCCATGTCGAACACATAGTATACATTGAGAAATATTAAATTTCTCCCACCAAATGTGATTTGGATGTTGCCCTTGCCAACAACTGTATACTCTTCGCCACCACCCAAGATGACAAAATCGGAGCAAGCCATATACTTTGTGAACCAGTCTCTCCTATTTGTAAAATGATGAGAGGCTCCAAAATCGATATACCATGCAAATGATTTGACACAATCTACTGGTCATTTGGCCATCAATGCATAAGAGGTAGACGCCTAATCAGACTACATAGATCCCATCGCTTCTGTTTTCCAAAAGCACGAAAAATTAGGTAAAATTTGTGATCAGCTAACACTAAACCCTGGACAATCAGTTGACACAACACCCACAATTTTTAAAAAATCATCTAAAATAAGGCTCAAAAACACAAAAAAAAATTCATTCAAAAAAATTTGAAAAGGCAAGATTTTTTTTAAAAAACTTCTGAAAATGCAAGATTTTTTCAGATAAAATCTTCAAAAAACTCTTTAAGATTGCCCAAATCAGATAATGAACTCAACCCAAAAAAAATCACAGAAAACCACTTCAAAAATCAGTGATCTCTTGCAAAACAAACCATCAAATCTGCTTGAAAACCTTCACTAAATCTTCTGCAACAAACCCTTCAAAAATCGGCTTCAAAAAACCTTCAATTTTCAAAAAATCAATTCACAAAAAATTCTTCACCAAAAATCCTCGATTTTTATCTTAAAAAAAAATCTCAAAATTTCCAAAAAGTGTTCAGGTAATCAACTATGAATTTTTATTGCTCAAAAAATTCACCAAAAATGAGCCTATGCTCTGATACCATGAAATAATAATTGATATTCAATATTCGTTATTTAAAAAAAAAAAGGAAACCTCCTTATTTAAAGAATTACAAGACGATGTTTCTAAAAGGAAATAATCGTTAACTAAAGCAAATTAACAGAAAGATAATAAAAGTTGTTGATGTTTAGCAGCTTCGGGCTCAATTCTTCCGGCCTCTAGTGAAGATATAAATTATTTATTTGTGTCAATGGCAACATTATATTGGCCGACCTTCCTTGTATCATTCTTCCTTGGCTGACCTTCATTGTAATTTATTATTATTATTTGTATTTATTTCTCCTTGATGGCCGACCTAGTTTATTGTAAAGGTGCGACCTCTCTAACAATGTATATATAGAAGGTCACTTTCCATCATTCAAGCATCAAGCAAGTTCGATCTCCTCCTTCCCAAGTGCGAATTATATCAAGTGCAGATTATTCTATCTAGTGCGAATTATTCTAAGGCAGTTTGTGAGTCTATTCAAGTGCAGATTGAAGGGCAGACTATTAGTTGTGTTACATCCATTGCTGGTGCTGATTATTGGCCTTGTGTGTGGCCTCATTGTAAGGAGACTTATTGCCATTGCTCATATATATAAGAGATATATTTGTTGCTGAGTTTTTCTCCCTCAAGAGGAGGGTTTTCCCAGGGTATCAGCTGTGCTATTGTGTCTGATTTTGAATTAATTTTCTGTGCATTGAATCTGATCATAAAACTAACAAAAGCTAACTAAAGCAAACTAAGTTAACTAAAAGTAAAGTCCCAACTAACTAAAACCTAAGATGACCTTTAAATATTACAATAATACTTTAATAATAGACACACCTTGAAGGCTTGCAAAAACAACAAACTTGTGTAAATTACATTGTTTCCATGTTAAGCTAATGCTTAGGGAATTGGATGCAGATACAAGTATATGACCGAGCAAGTTGCAGAAGTTGTTTGCAAGGGTTAGGAATCTATTGTTGTTGCAAAATGTTTCTAGAGCCATTGGGGCAAGTGAAATATGCTAACCAATTTTTTTGAAGGAATTACACAACATAACCAGCAATAGTTAACTGGATTAGCATTAGCATCAAACTGAAAACCAAACTGGAAAGAACTACTCAACGTCAAGAATGTGCACTCAAGATCCCATTGAGGGCGAGGTGCTAACATATGACGGAGTGTGTATTGAATCTAGAAATTATTAGGCGGATAACCAGCCGTGAAGAGCATTTCCACACTACCACCAAACAGTGGGGGGGAAAAGATTACAATTAAAACAATTCGTCCGCTGCGGCGGGCATCCACAGAGATGTGGGGATTCACCACTATAAAAATGGGTACAAGAATATTACAATCAGATTATCCACACTGGCGGTAAACCATCCAGGGGTACTTATGTGTGAAGAATGAGAAATAATTGCAGCAATTTAAAACTGGAACAGTACTACTGTTTACAGTTTGTACAAATAAGAAATAAGCTGCAAATTACAAAGAATTACAATAATCTTCAAACACAAGAGTAATAGATGATTTCTTACAATTATTTAACTCTTCAAACTGTTGATAATGCATCAAAAATCAGAACTACTAAAGTCTGATACAGAAAACAGAAAACTAGAAATTTCAATCAGCAACTGGGAAAACCAAAGAATTATTCATAACTCACTCATTTCACGTCCAAATCGAATGAGGCCAAGTGCAAATGATTGCTAGAAGGTAGGCGACCAAACTGAGGTGAGGAAACAGCTTCAAAGAACTCTTGTTAATTTTGCACGAACCCCAATGTACTTCCAGAAAAGTACGGCCCTCCTTGGAAACAGCTTCAAAGAACTCTTGTTAATTTGAAGGGGCGATTTCACTTTAAAAATCAAGTTCTCAGAAATAAAATCCAAGAATTGGCAAGAGGGGGCGCCCTTGAACAGCAAATAGAATGGTAAAATGCCCAGAACCAATTTCAAACTGGAAATAAAGATATAACATGAAATCACCTTCAGCTGTAGATGAAACAGCAAAACCAAAATTGATGAATCTTCAAAATTTCTTCACAATTGAGCTCAATCTGCTAGTCTGGATGAGAAGCAGCAAATTCCAACTAGATGTTGTATTTCAAACATGAAATTGGATGATTGGCTAGGAGGTAGCATCCTCGAAGCAAGAATTCATTTGTCATTCCGACAGCATAACAGTATAATAACATGAATGGATACCAAAGCTGAGATAAAGCCTTCATTTTTATAGAAGAGCAGAAGACTCTTCAACTCCTCAAGAAAAGACGCCAATAGTCATAGAGACTCTTCAAATTTCCACAGAACCATTCAGCTTCTCAAAAATGCGTCCACTTTACAAGGCAATATAAAAATCTTTATTTTAAAATATTAACTCCTTCCAAAATGCGTCTACCTTATTTCTCAAGGCTTTTGTCTTTATTAAAAAATTAAATCACTTTTATGAGAGCATACCCCTTCCAAGTCCCCCTTTTAAACACAACTTAAGTTGTCTTGCTAGGCCAAGGGGTCAACTGCAAAATATAACCTTGATGCCTTTATTCAACATAAAAATGCCTTAAGAGGTCAAACATGAACTGCAAATGAAAGCTCCAACTGGAAATGAAGTACTGAAGGCTGACAAACTCCATACTGCTTAAAATAGAATTTACTATAAATAGTAAACTCTCAGAAAATGCCAAAGAACCTCAGAACAGGAAACCCTAATTTTACCTCACACACGCCTACAGGCTTCCGGAATAGGCTGATGAGTGTCAGAACAGATTACTGATGAGAAGGGGACATTACAGCAAGACACTTGTGAACCTTTGGAGAAGATAGGAATTTGAGACTTTACCTCAATATTAGTTGAGTTTCTTTTTTCCCATTTTGGGTTTCTCCGGACTAAATTCTCTGTGTATGCTCTAATTTCTTATGTCCTCTCACTCTTGTCAATGCTTGTAAATTAGTATTAATTACACTTCAGTCTTTTAAACAACTTAATTTACAACACATTAAGGCTGGTTTATTATATTTTCTCTACAAAAGAAGCAAGCAGATTAAGATCAGCAAGTTGTCAAGATTCGTTTAAAAATTAATTTTAAATTAACCCATTATTTACACATCAGATTCAATGACCTTCAAATATCTCAAATCTAGCTTGAATTGAATCATCACAGGATATTTGTTTCATCAGCTACGAATGTTAAGAAAACTTCAGATAGAGTTTCAGGACAACACTATGCTCCCCCAGGGTCATTCAGCCAGGGCCTCTCAAACCAAGTCATTCTAGAGGGAACATCAATGGATCTTGTATCAGCACCTTTATAGTTATCAACGAGGGTGCTGGCTCATCTTGTGATATAGATCAAACTAGTTTTCCCTTACCAGCGACATCAGATCTATCTTCTTTTAGCAACGAGTCATCTCTCTTGGATGTTTGGACTATTTATAGACTTTTTAATTCATAGTCATCTCACAGACTCTTTACCTTCTGTCAAGACTAGGGTTTGCCCACTTTAGGTTGGCCTCTCCCTTTTGTTTGTCTATGTGCCTTTCAGTTTTTGTTTCGCTTCTAGTAATCTTTCATTTGTAGCTTCTTTGGAGCCTCTCTTTGGCTCCCCCTTGCTATCGTCTTTGGTTGTATTTCTGAGTCACATTGACCTATTTTTATAGCTTGAGGACATTAATATAATTTATTTCTTTCTTTCTTTTTGCCTTTAGATATCAAGTCAATGTTGCAGTTATGCATACAGTTTCCATCTGCTTTATGGAAAATTGAAAAACAAATCACATATATATGCACACAAATCATACTCAACTTACCACAAAGGACCTACAAAAATGAGGTACATTGCACACCTCCTTCTGAAAATGAAAGATGATTATCTATTGACAACAAGTAAATGATACCTTATTCATTTTCTCTTCTTTCAAAAGATTAGGTCTCCATTCACAGTCTATTCCAGCAATCTCAATTGTGGAAAAATGTTCTGAAGCATTAGCCAATCCATCAGCCGTGTCAACCCAAATAACATTTTCTTCAGAAATATAGTCTGACACTTGCAAGTAGTGAGTCTTAGTAGCTCTACCCTGGGCTGCAACCAACCATGCAATAAATATAGGAATCAAAGTATTGTTATGGCCATTACTATAAAGTTTCTAAAAGAAATACATAAAAAATCACACAAGAATAAATGGATTTGCAACTAGGTATGTGATTATTTAATGGACTTATTGTCCTATAAACATAGAGAACAAATTTAGGCTCTTCTAAAGTTATATCATGGAGAGACAATCTAAATCATATATTCAATGATGAAAATATACTTACAGCCTGAATCTTTTGTGAATAGTTTCTTTAACATATCTATTGTGAGTTTGATTACATATTGATAGTCAAATTAATCCTTAGATGTGGACAAAATAATAACAATTTTCTTAGGTGTCACCTTGATCGAATTTGTGTTATTCTCGAGTAAACTTTAACAGGGTTTCATGTTAGACCTTATTCAACATTAAAATCAGATTAGAGTTTTCATATAAAGCATATTCCAGTCAAATGAACTTAGACATAACTTCAACAGAAATTCAACTTTGTTAGAACAAATACAAACTGCAAAATAAGTTACAATCAAGTTGCTGAACAACAATGTTGACATTATAGCTTGATCCATGTTGTGGAGTGTTATACCCAAACCAAATTTTTTGCTTCATCAAGGCATTTTGCATAAAAGAGTCTAAACCTTGCTAAAATGATGTCAAATACAGTTTTTGGGCAATATCAAGCATGGAGTTTGGTCAGTGTTGTGTCAGTCAAAACCAGTATTTGTTGATTAGAACCTGAATCGGGGACTCAGAATGAAGCATTTCACGATGGAGGAGCTTTTCATGACCGGATTTTACCTTTGCATGGTCATTTCAGTGGCCAAGACAAAGATTTCAATGGTCAATTTATGAGGATTTTTCAGGCAAAAGCAAAACTACGACCCTGTAGCTCAAGGGCGCCCTTCTCTTTGGAGGCCCAGATTTTGTGGCATGTGCTCATAAACACAATCAATCTCTTCAGAATTAGTCTAGTTATCTGTCAAGCTATCCTACGAGGTTATCCAAGGTCTATAACTCTGGTAACTGACGTCAGAAGCTGAGGTTCAGGAGATTGAAGATTGCAAAAGCTTGTTAGTTTTCAACTTTTGCGCCCCTGTAGCTCAGGGGCGCCCTTCTTAAAGAGGGGCTAGTTTCTGGCATTCCTGCATGTTGTTGCATTTAATTTCTTCACGACCACTCTGGCTATCCGACGAGCTATCAAATGCAAACATCCGAGACTCAGAGCTCCGGCAGTCAGGGTTAGAAGATGAGGTTACAAAGAGACTTCACATCACAAAAATTTCCTCTAATGGTAAAATTGTGAACCTGTAGCTCAGGGGCGCCCTCCAAGATGACCCCTGAGATGAATGAGATTCCAGATAAGGTCTTCCTGAAATCTGTGCTACTCTAGTCTAGTTTCACAATGCACCAATCAGCCTATCAATCTGACATTTCGAGTGATCGTGGCAGAGATTCTACCAGGCACGTAAATCAGCGGGTGGAGTAACATGAAACATACACTGTAGCCTCTGTAGGCCAGGGGCGTGTTGTGACCTTTTCACACATCGCCCCATTCAAGATGGGGAACCCTAATTTTTGCTCCATTCTGGTCTTTTTGGCTTTGGTTTTTGTCTCTCTCTCTCTTTTTGTCTCTTTTCTGATATTTGCCTTTCGAGGATTGTGCCCGTCATTGAGTTTAAACATGAACTTTTTGCCAAGTCTGAAAATTAGGGTTTCCATCTTTCCAGCCAATTTATAGTCAAATGAAGTGAATAACTTGAAATTTGAGACTAACATTGTTGTTAGTATGCTTCCAGCAGGTTTCCACTAAAATTTCATCATATTCTGGCAACTTACTATTTTTAGTAAGTGTGCAATTTGGGGTGTTCTCCTAGCATTTCTTGAAATTTCGACAGTCTCGCTGCATCCAAAGCACATGAGGCTACTCACTGGCAAAATTTGAGCAAAAATGGACAACTTACTATTTTTAGCAGTTCAACTTCCAGAGCAAATTTCGGGGCCTATATGCAGAGTTTTTCAATGCATGTCTGGAGATTCCTTCTGGGTTTTCAGAGACCTTCGCGACGATATAACATGCAAAGTGAGATAACGACTTTCAGAGTTCCGCCTTCGGAGGCCATTTTTAGGGTTTGCATGTCAGATGATTCCTTATGGGTTTTTCGAGAACTATGCAGTGATGTGACATGCAAACGAAAATAATCACTCATTCGGGAACTTACTATTTTTAGCAGATGCATCCCGACGGCGACCTCCCAGCACTTCAAAATCATGAGCTGATCACAATACAACAGAAACGAGAACAAACGGAGATCGTTTGATACGCATGCAAGACCAATTAGGGTTTCCAGCTTCGGGACCCAAAAAGAGGCGTAAAAAGTCAGAATTTTCGAAAACCGGTGTATACCACCGCGATCAGCATCTTTCAAGCTATCCGTTGGTAAAATTTGAGGGCAAACGGAACACTTACTATTTATAGTAAGTCATTTCAAAAACTGGCTAAAAGTAGTTAATCAGTTGGATATCAGAGCAGTGTAGAGAGTAGACATTTTTGGAGTTAGAATAGTTTAGTTTCATTGCATTGCTTGAGGGAGAAGGGGAATTCTCCCTTTGAGAATTTTTGTAAAAAATTGTCACGAAAGCTAATCATAATAAAAGAATTTCATTGATGGTGAACTCCACTTTTGTCATGAATAGTTTGTGAGGTTTCTTCTTCCTTCAATTTCAAGTAGGATTTAATTTTCATGCAAGTAGTTTACTTTGGATTTGTGGTGTTTGATCGAAGTAGCTTCTCTTTATCCATACCACTAGCAACTTATTGATGGTAAGTCTACCTTGCGTGGTCAACTAGAAAATACCTCAAACTTAACTTCGATTGTGGTTCTTATGCTTGTATGCATCCTTATGATGGTATATGTATGTCGAACTATAATCTGAATACCTTTCGTTACTCCTTTGAGGATTGCACCTATTTCGCCGAAGTTGTCCGATGCGAGGCTAAGTGAAATTTGGTTGAAGTCTGCTGAAGTTGAGCTCCACATATCTTGCATTTAGAATAGAACATAAGCTTCTTAGGCCCTTCACTCATTTAATTTCAGTTCATTTCTAGTTAGAATTAGGAAACTTGTGCTCACTTGCTAAATCATTTTAATTACACGAAAGCCCTTAGTCCGCTGTCTGCTGTCAACTGTCGAACAATTGTGTAAGTCCCCTTGAAATACCAGCAATGTCACATCAAGCCAACTAAGACTATTCGCACTGAAGGAACCTTTAAGTTAAATGTATGATCTATCTCGCAATCTTAGCATGTAGGAAACTTTGTTCAAGAGAGGATAGAGTAGCCGTTGGCGACTTTATTCTGTGTTGGTGTAGTCGCAAAAACCACGTCAACAGAATTGGCACTAGAAGGAGGGCTGAACGCGAACAGTTGAGCGGTTGAACTCCAGATTCTATCAAATTTTATTATCTAAGGAGACAATCTTAGAGACTCTTTCACCCTCCTCTAGCACGCAACAGAATTGGCGCTAGAAGGAGGGCGAATAACAGCTACAGCATATAGTTGTGTTGAAGTAGAAAGGGTTTGAAATACAAAAAGTTCTATTGGAGAAAATTATCATGAGTCAAGATGGTGTTCTCTCAAGATTGAACAATCCCGCGCGTAGCCAATAGAAGAAGCAGCTACATCCTGGATCGTATCAGTTCTTTTTCGCCACACAAGTTGAAGAGAATCTTGAGGTCTACGCCCAGTTCATCTAAAGACTTTGTGGAGTTAGAACTACCTATGAGATCAAAGAAGAAGAAAGAAAGTCATTCAAATAAGGAGGCTAAGTCAAGTGAAGTAGTTTCATCAAACGAAGAAGTTCACTCAAGTGAAGAAAGCGGAGAAGAAATTCCAAGTTTATTTAGAACTCCACCTAGTGCTTCGAGGTCTGCTCAGCCGAAACAAGTTCAAGCTATTGTACAACCCAGCCCAAGTTATTGTATATCAGCGGCGACAGCCAGTTCAAGCAATGGCTCAACCAAGAGGCCAACCAAGAGGTCAACCAGCTCCAAACGGTGCTACATGGTTGGTTACCAACCCATCTCCCCTTGAGTTTACTAATTACCATGACATGCCAAAGAATCCAGAGCACTTCTGCACTAAGTATCAAGTCAGTGATCCAAATCGTTCTGCTGAGGATCATATCAAAATGTTTGAGGATCATTTACGCAATAGGCAGATTGGGTATGCAGACGTTGCTTGCCACTTATTTCCATATTCTTTGGGAGAAGAGGCTCATTTTTGGTTCATTCACCTACCAGTGGGGTCTATAAGAACATGGGAGCAGATGAAGGAAGCCTTCATCGGAAAGTTTGGTATACCAGCCACCCCTGTAGAGCTTTATCGTCAATTTGCAGAAGTGAGAAGACAGGACCAAGAGCCCATCCATGCATTCAACAATAGGTTCCAAAAGGCCCTCACAAGATTACGCGCCCCTTATGTTGTTGCTGATGCTCGAGAGAGCTACTATTCAGCACTTGATCCTTTGACTGCAATGTTCGTGAGATCTCACCCAACACCGGGAAACATGAATCAAGCTTACGCTAAAGCTATTGAAGTAAGTCAAGGTTTAGGACAGAATACAACTGGACCCTCGCTATATACTGGCCTAGTCACAACAAACAATCAAGTGCCAGCGATTGGCTCAACATGGAATCAACAAGTTCCGGCGCTGAATGCAATTCCACAACTAGCTTATCAAGTGCAAGCACCATCAAGTCAGTTAGTTCTCCATCCTGGGATACCTTTGTCCCAGAGACAAGTTATACAGCCTATTTATCTCCAGAACACAGTGCCGCCAGTGAAAACTCAAGAGGAAAAGGATGAGATAAAAGATTTAATAGAACAAGTGAAGAGGCTGTCAACTGAGGTGACTTACCTCAAAAGTCAAAATAATCAAACACGCACTATGCAACGAAATTATCAGGCACACCAAGGTGCTAATAGAGGATATCAAAATAATCCTCCAAGTCATCAGGATACCCATCAAGGATACAGTCATGAAAAAATTCATGGGTATAGAAATAACAATCAAGGATTTCAGAAGAGGTCTTGGAATACAAGGCCCAACAATGGAGGTGTCCCGTCGCCATTGGACAATCCGCCACCTCCTGAAAATCATCCTGCAGATAGAGTTTATATGGCTGAAACTACCTCATCAGGATGGTGTAGGTTACATAATACGAACCAACACTCTGAACTTCAGTGTCACGAATTCCAAGTCGTGGCTGGCATTCTCAAGAGTGAAGCAAGTAATACACGGGCCACAGAAGACCCTCCGATTACAGGATATGAATTAGTCCCAGCGCCCAGATATGATCAGGCATTGATAATAGAAGATTGCAACTCCCCGCCTAAATTTCAGAGTTACACACCCCCACCAATTAATCACCAATTTCCATCAGCGTCAGCAAACGGTCTCGTGGGGATGCCAGAATTTCAAGTACCGTCAGAAGTTCACGCCACATATGCATCACTAGAAGAGCCTCTTCATAGAGATGATTATGTTTTTCCGCCTCTCAACAATAGCGTCTTGGTAGAAGGAAGAATGGAGGTACAAGCTCTTCAGACTACTAGAGGTGCAGCTCCTAAAGTATATCAGAGGAATTACCACCAACAACGTGAACCTCTGAACGTCATCGGTACCTCCAAATAATTTTACAACTCCACCGAATCCTAACGCAAGCAATAATCCAAGTTTACCAAGAGATTCTCCAGAGTATAGACGACAGAATGCAATGCAAGGTGGAAGTGGACAACAAGCTATTCAGCAACCAGTTCATCAAGTTGGGCAAAGACAGAAGGAGAGTCTTCCTGGAGAGGACATGAAAAGACTTGGCTCTTATGTACTAGAAGAATTCAAAAGGATGAAGGTTAGTCTCCCCCTACATGAGCTAATGAAGATTTCAGAGGTCAGAGATACAATTCTGGGAAGTTTGTATGAAACGCCCGTTGTGAAGAGTACGTCCCAAGAAGCAACCAGTGCACCAAGAAATCCTCTTGTTGTCACACAGTCTCGTCTAGTACGGGACACAAATATGGTAGAAGAGATGCCTTACGTGCCATTAACACTTGGGAGGCTCCGCAACAGCCTCAAAACTTCGTAGGTATGGTACAAGGTTCCTCAAACGCTCCTGAAAAGTCGAGGATTGAAGATAAAAGGAGAGTTCGGTTCAATATTCCTGCGGAGCAAAAGCAAAAACAAGAGCAAACACAGAATCTGAAAGATGTTGCTCAAGATAACCAAGTTCAATTGGATAGGAAAGATGAAAGTAAGAATGCCTCAGCAAATGAAGGGAAAAGGCCAGTAGTATTTTATCAGGGAAAGGATGAGCCAGCCCCATTCCTTGTTTCAGTCAGAATTTTTGGGAAGTTATTGCACAACTGTTTGATCGTTTCTAGTGCATCAAGTAATGTCATGCCTCTGAAGGTATGTCAGGCGTTGGGTATAATTGTGCTCCACACCAACAAGAAGGTGACTCAGCTGGATAAGACTGAAGTTCTAGTTGTAGGAGAATTGAATAGAATCCATATGCAGCTGGAAGCGGATCCCAGAATTCAAAGTCGCATTGACATATCAGTTGTGGATATACCTGGTGGTTATGGTATGCTATTGAGCAAGGACTGGTCAAGGAAATTGAATGGATACATTGCAACTGACTTCTCTCACATGTGGTTGCCTTGGAGAGGAGTTCCAAATCAGATAAAAATTGAAAGTACACCACGGCTCAGATCGATGATCACAGAATGTGGTGAAAATAGTGATATTTTGTTCATGGAAACGGATTTGGGTTCATACAAGCCCGTTAAGAAAGAAGTCCTCATGTTGTAGAGCTCGAAAGAAGAAAATCTTTTAGAAGATACGCCTACCTTCACCGAAGTATTAATTGAAAACGATTTAGGTGGGGATGAGAATGAAAGGATGTTCAAAGATTTTGTGTTAAAAGGTGTAAAGCAAGGGACAAAAAATGCCCTCATCAAAGATTTATCATTACCTATTCACGAGGCTTTCCATTCGGAAAATAAAGGTACCATGAGTAAGATCTCCTCAAAACAAGTCTCGAAGATGATTCAACAAGCCACCTTAAAAGAAGAATGTGGAGAAGTCGATTGGGGAGAAGACCAGATTCAAACAAGGCTGTCTCAGTTGATGCACTTGGAGGAGAAAAGAGATGAAGCTTTGGAAAGTTTGGCTAAACATCAAAGGGTTATGAACAGATCATGGTTGGACCCTTGTCAAGCTTTTGAGATCCTGGGAGATAATGCATTTAAGTTACAGACGCGAACAAGAGGGGATATCCCATTGCCAGACGATGGGAAATTCCTCAGGCATTATTTCCGGTCCTAGGTTCTCTCCGAGAGCCTACTTTGCAATATAGTTAGATTTAGGTTTGCTTTTCGGTTTGTTTCGTTTTGGTTTTTGGTTTGGCGTTTCATCCCTTGAGTTGTCCACTCAAGTGGTTTTGGTTTGGAATGGGCAAGGATTTTAGGGTTTCCCATTGCGAAGGGGGTGATGATGGTTTTGCTTCCACAATGTGGTTTCTTTCCACTAGAATTTGTGCAAATTTTTTTTAAAAGACTAAGGTTGTTTTCCTCTTGTCATCATCCAGTTTGGAATAAGCTCGTTTCGAGAGGTTAACCCGTTATTGTGTCTTAACACACGAGTCTAAAGACCTTAAATATCTTACCTATCTCCATTCTGAGTCATTTTGGTTTCTTGGGAAAGGTCTTGGCAAGTGAAAATCTTACATCTTGCTTCAACGCCACTATAACTCTCAAACCCATTGGAGGCTTCATTGCCTGCCAGCCAATTGTGGAATTGACGGAAAATCAAGAGAAAAGAGAAAATGTGCTTAAAGGAAATATCTGAAAGATAAGAAAGAAAGAAAATAGAAAATAGAAAGAAAATATTATGAAATATTGGTTTTGGGAATATGCGAGTAACTCCACCGGGGCTATGGACGCCGGACTGGCAATGGAGCAATATCCGTGAGAATTGTAGCGACAACCTCGTCGGGGCTATGGACGCCTGACTGGCAGCGAGGCAATGTCCCAGATGCTTTTGAAGTTAAAATATTTATATAGCTTGCTGCGGCCAATTCCGGAGGTCAAGATGGTTTAGAGATGGAACGAATGCACACACTCACGAGGTCTTGGGTGAAAGTGTTCTGATCCAATATCGGATTCTTCTCCCCTTTTGAGTACATGTCCTTCCTGTATGATGGTTTGAGGAAGATCAATCAAGGTTCAATTCTTAAAGTGTTTCTCAACACTTTCCCGTGGGGATGCCAAATGTTGTGACCTTTTCACACATCGCCCCATTCAAGATGGGGACCCCTAATTTTTTCTCCATTCTGGTCTTTATGGCTTTGGTTTTTGTCTCTCTCTCTCTCTTTCTGTCTCTTTTCTGATATTTTCCTTTCGAGGATTGTGCTCGTCATTGAGTTTAAGCATGAACTTTTGGCCAAGTTTGAAAATTAGGGTTTCCATCTTTCCAGCCAATTTGTAGTCAAATGAAGTGAATAACTTGAAATTTGAGACTAACATTGTTGTTAGTATGCTTCTAGCAGCTTTCCACTGAAATTTCATCATATTCTGGCAACTTACTATTTTTAGTAAGTGTGCAATTTGGGGTGTTCTCCCAGCATTTCTTGAAATTTCGACAGTCTCGCTGCATCCAGAGCACATCAGGGTACTCACTAGCAAAATTTGAGCAGAAACGGACAGCTTACTATTTTTAGCAGTTTAGCTTCCAAAGCAAATTTCGGGGCCTATATATAGAGTTTTTCAGTGCATGTCTGGAGATTCCTTCTGGGTTTTCAGAGACCTTCGCGACGATATAACATGCAAAGTGAGATAACGACTTTCAGAGTTCCGCCTTCAGAGGCCATTTTTAGGGTTTGCATGTCAGGGTTTTCTTTGCATGTCGGATGATTCCTTATGGGTTTTTCGAGAGCTACGCAGTGATGTGACATGCAAACGAAGATAATCACTCATTCGGGAACTTACTATTTTTAGCATATGCATCCCGGCAGCCGCCTCCCACCACTTCAAAATCACGAGCTGATCGCAATACAACAGAAACGAGAACAAACGGAGATCGTTTAATACGCATGCAAGACCAATTAGGGTTTCCAGCTTCGGGACCCAAAAAGAGGCGTAAAAAGTCAAAAATTTTGAAAACCGATGTATACCACCGCGATCAGCATCTTTCAAGCTATCCGCTGGTAAAATTTGAGGGCAAACGGAACACTTACTATTTATAGTAAGTCATTTCAGAAATTGGCTAAAAGTAGTTAATCAGTTGGATATCAGAGCAGTGTAGAGAGTAGACATTTTTGGAGTTAGAATAGTTTAGTTTCATTGCATTGTTTGAAGGAGAAGGGGAATTCTCCCTTTGAGAATTTTTGTAAGAAATTGTCACGAAAGCTAATCATAATAAAAGAATTTCATTGATGGTGAACTCCACTTTTGTCATGAATAGTTTGTGAGGTTTCTTCTTCCTTCAATTTCAAGTAGGATTTAATTTTCATGCAAGTAGTTTACTTTGGATTTGTGGTGTTTGATTGAAGTAGCTTCTCTTTATCCATACCACTAGCAACTTACTGATGGTAAGTCTGCCTTGCGTGGTCAACTAGAAAATACCTCAAACTTAACTTCGATTGTGGTTCTTATACTTGTATGCATCCTTATGATGGTATATGTATGTCGAACTATAATCTGAATACCTTTCGTTACTCCTTTGAAGATTGCACCTATTTCGCTGAAGCTGTCGGATGCGAGGCTAAGTGAAATTTGGTTGAAGTCTGTTGAAGTTGAGCTCCACATATCTTGCATTTAGAATAGAACATAAGCTTCTTAGGCCCTTCACTCATTTAATTTCAGTTCATTTCTGGTTAGAATTAAGAAACTTGTGCTCACTTGCTAAATCATTTTAATTACACGAAAGCCCTTAGTCCGCTGTCTGCTGTCAACTGTCGACCAATTGTGTAAGTCCCCTTGAAATACCAGCAATGTCACATCAAGCCAACTGAGACTATTCGCACTGAAGGAGCCTTGGAGTTAAATGTATGATCTATCTCGCAATCTTAGCATACAGAAAACTTTGTTCAAGAGAGGATAGAGTAGCCGTTGGCGACTTTATTCTGTGTTGGTGTAGTCGCAAAAACCACGTCAATAGGGCGTCCAGCGTTTAGGCCTGTCAGATGGGGTTATTCGCTCTCAAAGTCTTCACAGGACTTGTGCGTAATTACTCTAGCTATCCAACGAGCCCAGCCGTTAGCCTCCAGGATTTGGCAAATGCTCGTACGTGCGAGGTCTTTACAAAATACTGAAAAACGAAGACAGCTTGAAAAATGGCTTAAATCTGGTCGTATATTCCATCTTGGGAAAGGCGCCCTTCTCTTTGAGGTCTTAGAAGCAATTTTCTCGTTTTGTCACCTCCAGAGACATCTCTCATGGGTCCTTCTAGCTACACGTTGAGAAAGATGGTGTGCGAATCGGGTCACCCCAGCTCCCGATATCAGGGGTCAAAGAAGGGCATTTGATTGAGAGTTGTACTTTTGTCAAAATGGTGTTTGAGCCTTTTCAGGCCAGGGGCGCCCTTGCTTTTGAGGTCCTTAATACAGCTTTCAGGTGCCTTACGTATATTCATTGGATGCAGAATACTTCTAGTCACACAGTGAGCCTATCATCCAGTCAGCAGGGTTCACCGTTCATCGTCAACAGCCGTTTGAAGCGTCAAATGGTAGTATAGAGAAATGGCTCAAGTCTGATGTCGTAAAGTCAATTTAATCAAAGGCGCCTAATTTTTTGAGGTGTTAAACGTTGATTTTAGCAGTGGTGACTCCCAGCAAACGTTTCTTCCTTGCTTTGCAGGCTTCGCAATGAATACACCTGCTCAGTCTCAGCATCATCTGGTCACCCAGAAATTAGTGTTGAATATGGTCAGTTGTAACTTTGTAATCAGCTACAAAGTAGGAAGTTAGTAAAAAACGTAATATCTTGAGCAAATGGACGCCTATAAGGACAAATGAGGACTTTTCGAAATCAGTGAAGTTTGTCGGGTGAATCCAAGAGCTTCACGTGGTTTGTCAGCTAATTAAAATAATGTTGTACCCCAAAATTAAAATTTTTGTTACACTTAGACATTTTGAGGAAATGAGTAAAAGTCTTGTTAAATCAATCAAAAAGGTCAAAATTTGGGTGTGCATGTCTTGCATGAGGGGTTAAAACGCAAAATTTTCAAAATCTGACGATCTAGGTCTACTCAGAGCAACTTAATCTACAAAACCCAGATCTCAGTTTTTCATCCCTACTTTTTAGGAAAACTGCTATTTTTAGAAATTTTCTAAAAATATTAACTTTTTCTAGGTTTTTCTGGGTTTCTTTGGAAATGGATACTAGCAAAACTTTCTAAAAATAGAAAGTTGATCCGATAAGGTTCAAACTGATTTTGATTGGCTCAAAATACTTCCATATCAGGCTGGTGCAGTCGGAATCTCAAAATAATCAGTTTTGCCCTACTGGGTCTATTATGCTTTTTCAGAAGCATAACAAGAGCTCTGAGGTCATTAATGGAGGTCATTCAGCTGCCAGGTGTCAGATTCAACACTCAAAGCATTCAACAGAAGGCGAGCTGGTGACCAAGTGCGAAGAACGGAGAAGAAAGTGAAAAATGAGGAAATTTTCTAACACTGGTTGACTTGGGCGCCACAAGAGAGAATAGGCGCCCATCTTTTTAGGGCACTAAAAGTTGAAATTAGGGTTTATGTTTCCAATAAGGACGCCCAACTTCTTTGCCAGCTCCGCAACGGATCCAACGGTGCAGTCATCAGATTATCCAGTCATCCGAGATTCGAGGCTGAATAGAGAGGATTCACACAGAAGTCAGAATGAAGAACATGAAAATTATCAAAAATTGACTAAGTATAAGAACTTTGGGCGCACCTAGTGAAGAAGGGCGCCCAGCTTTTTGGAGCACCTAACTCAACAGTCGTGAGATACAGGAAGCTGAACATAGGGTGAAACAAGAGCCAAACATCAAAATTCAAAAGCAAGTGGCAGAAGGTGAAAAATATTCCAACTCTGGTGAGTTTGGGCGCCCCAGCTTGCTAGGGGCGCCCAAGCTTTTGAAGGCTCAAATCCAACTGTTTGATGAAGTTTATCCCAAGAAACCCCTCTTAATATCTCTCCAGCTACGCAACAAGCATAACCCTCAATCAATCTGATGCCCGAGTCACCAGATTCGACAAGATCATCTGTAGAAGAGGAGTTAATGAAGAAATTGAAGATCATAAAAATGGCTCACTCTAGACAAAATGGGTGCCCCTGGAAGAGAGAGGCTCCCATGAATTCGAAGGTCAAGATGAGGATTTTAGCCAGAGTCGCCTCCAGAACAATCTTCTTAGAACGGGTCTAGCTCTGCGATGAATCGTTCAGCTCATCCATCAGATTAATCTGCAAGCCGTAAATCGAAGGCGGAATAGGGGGTCAAATTGGTGAAAAGTTGAAAATATCAAAAAATTGACTAACACTGCTTGAAGTGGGTGCCCCTAGCCAAGAAGGGCGCCCAACTTCTCATGCCTTAGAGAAATTTTCAAGATTTTCAAAATTTAAAAAATGCAAGTGGAAGAAGGCGTCCAAGTTCAAAGATCAAAGATTTTTAGGGTTTTGAAAATAAAAGCAAAAGAAAGCAAACCTAAATCAAAACCCTAAGTCTATTTAACACCTCTCTTTCATGTAATTTTCATTATTTTTACAGGTAGCATTCAAAGGAGAAAGTTGGAGCAGCAAGTTTGAAGAAACTTTTCAAAATTCAAGAGCTCAGTTTGCTGGTTATTCATCAATTTTTTCAGATCACCAATATAAGCCCTTCCTTTTTCATGCTTTTTCATCCAGAAGATCAAATTTTTCAAGGAGAAGGCCAAGGTTTTCAAATTTTCAGCCATCTAGGTCTTTTCACCTCGTTCTTCTGAAGAAATTTTCAAGAACTTCATCAAGTTGCAGCAGCTGTTTTTTATTTGCATGTCAGTGAAATCCTCAGTGCATTCAGTTTTCAATCATCTGGGTCCTCTCAAATCAGTCCTCTAAAGAAAACCCATATCACAGCTTTTTTCAAGAAAGTTCCAAATCCTAGGGTTGGCTGCTTTTTTGATCAGCTATCAGGGTTTTGCAAATCTAATCGATTGGGTTCATTTCTAATCATATTCTGAACAAAACCCAGGTGCCAGTTTTTTTCGTGAAAATTTGAAGAAATTAGGGTTTGCTGCTTTTTCAGGCGAAATTCAAAATTTTCAAAAATGGACGATCTGGGTTGTCTTGCAACGAAATTTTGAGCAAAACCCATATCTCAAAAAAAATTCCAAAAATTTGTCCATTTGAGTCCGAAAAACCAGCATTCTAAAAATAGTAAGTTGCTTAAAACTTGTCTGAACCTAGGCGAGTTTACAGTTATTCTTCAAGGTTTCTGAAATGGAGTACACTCCCAATGTTTTCAAGACTAAATCAGCTCTCTATCATGATTACATCAAAACAGCTGAGACAGACTTGCATCATATCAAGCCAGTGTTTGATTTACACGCTTTGGAGAGCGCAGGCAACACCTCAATCAGGAACCTGGGACACTCTGGACTCCTCGCAGTAGCGTCCATCACTATATCAGTTCAGAGTCTCGAGTTCGTAATCGCTTGCATCAAGCATTACAACCCGGCTACAAGGGAGATCCAATCAGTTGATGGCAGATTGATTTGCAGTCTGAAGCCTGATATGATCGAGAAGTGTTTTTCCATTCCCCCATGGCCTGAAAGTGTCACTATCTCAAAGGGTGAATGTGAAAGGATATGGGAAATGCAAAAAGACAAATATAGTAAGAAGATTGCACAGAGGTGGATGAAAGAGAAGCAACGCTGCCTAAGAACATCGGGCAAGGAGAATTTAAAGATGAAATTGCTATCACTATCACCTTGCTCAATAGGGTAACTGGCTCAGAAGATGCCACCAAGTTTCAGCTTCTGATGTTTTACGCCATACCCCACATAATGAAAGAAAAACATAAGACTCTGCCAAGTCACACTTCCACGATGTCAGCAAAGTTTGAAAAGGCAGCCAATGAGGTCGACGATTTCCTTAGGTCAATTGCAGATGGTGAAGATATTTTAGAAAAGCGGTGTTTTGCTATTGATGGCATAGATGCACCAAACCGGGACACAGTTTCCTACTTTTAGCGGATGTGATTGAGCTTTAAAGCAGCTTTCTTCTAGAAGCTTTCTTTCCTGCTTTCTTTCTATTCTTGGAACGAATTCTTATCCATTCTTTGAGAAGAGAAAGAAGATAAATGTAATAGTTGGTGTTTCCCGCTTTTTCTACTTTCTTAGATGTTAGATGTTATCTTCTTTCTAGATTTAGAAATAAAGCTTGCTTGTTGAGCAAGCCCTAGATTGTGAAAGCAAGGAGATTTTAGGGTTCCCTACTCCTCTACTTGCCTATAAATAAGAGCCTTAGCTCATTAGTTTTCTTTAACGGTTATTGTGATAGCAAATTGCAAGCCTGTATTGCAGCAAGTTGTTATTCAGTTTCAGTTCACTTTGTTTTAAGCATGCTAGTGAGAACAAAATGTTGAGCCTATTGTGCCTTCTATTTGTTATTCAAGTGTTGTTCAATTGTTTTGTGATAGAAAATTGTTGAGTCTCTTTTAGCCAACAAGGAGTTATTGTGATTGTTGTTTCTATTGTGTAAGAACAATATTGCAAGCCTCTTTAGCTGCAATTTCTTGTTCCAGGCATGTTAGAAGTAAGTTTTGTTCCAGAAGTTTGAGTAATAAAATCATGAGCCTCCTTTGCCTTGATATAACATCTCAAATTTCCATTATTTATGTTCTACTTTTATGATCTTGATTTCATCTTACATTGAAGTGTGTAGATATTTGTTGAGAAAGAGTTTATTGAAGTATTTTGTCAGAGAATCAACCTTGTTAATTTCTAGTTTCTCTTGCTCTACATATTACTTGAGAAGTTAGAAACGTCTTTAGTTTAAGTTAGTCGTAGTTGAAGTTCTTAAAACAGAAAATCTCAGCTGCGGCGTTTGTGTTTAATAAACCTTGTGCTCTAAACTGTGATCAAAAAGATAGGCAACTTAGTTCTTAGTTTACTTTCTTTCAACACCATCAGCAAGAGGGAGCTTCCCCTCCTAATTTGAAGAGCAGTTTTACTGTGCATAGCTGTCTGTTTCAAATACACATTCCAGAGGTGCAAATTTAAACGCCAACAAATAATATGAAATATTTATTTTGCATTTTTAAGCATTAAATGGCGATTTTCTCAAATTGGCGCCTCTTTGTGCTGGATTTTCAAAATTGCATGATGAATATTTTTATTATTATTTTATTCTGGACTTCAAGTCAGTCTCAGTTCGAACTGGAGGGGTCCAATCAGAAGTATTCTATTTCAGTCGAGGGTTTTAAGTCTTGCAGTTAGCATTATGGTGCGAATTTACTCCATTTAAAAATGGCGCCAATCATTAATTCACTCATCTAGCTCAAGAAATTTGTATTTCTTCAAGGCAAAGGCGATTTTCTTCACAGGTTGGGCGATTTTATCAATTTTCAGTGGCGATTTCATCAAACAATTCCTTTTGTAGGTGCAAGTTCACAGTTTATCAGCAAGTTTGAGAAACAGGGGGGCGATTTTGACAAAGAAAGACACTCAAAAAAAGTCTTTTCTCCTCTCAAATTCTCCAAATTCTCTCAGATTTCAATTCGCATGTTCCTAAAATTGGCAAATTTGATCATCTGGATCGATTCTATATAGCTTCCTCGAGTTAAATTCATGTGCTTGAATTTTCAGGAATTTTTAACTCCAAAGCATCAGTTCTCGAGTTTCTAACTTTCTCAACTGAAAATTTCTTGCATGATTGAGTAGAAGTTAGATTTTCGCATTTCTGATGTTCTGGGTTGTCTTAGAATCTTTTTTTGGACAAAACCCATAACTCAAATTTTTCGCCAAAAATAACCCTTCAACAGGTATTTTTAGCCTCGGCAGGCTATTTTTAGCTTTCCAAAAATCTTGTCAAAACATAGTCGAGTTCACAGTCAACAGTCGAGTTTTTCAAAATGCAGTACACTCAACTCAAATACAGGACCAAATCAGTCCTTACGACTTCATTGGGACAGTTGAGACGAATCTCCACAAGGTGTTGTCAGAGGTAGTCTTAGATCCAGTCAAGATCAGAGATTCAATTATTCAGAACATTCAGCAGTCCGGGTTACTTGAGGCCACTTCCATACCTATCTCTGCTCATTGTGTTGAGTTCATAATGTCTTGTATTAAGCATTACAACTCTGCTACTCGTGAGATAGTATCAGTAGATGGACGAGTCAATTGCAGTCTCAAGCCTCTAGACGTTGAGAGAAGTTTTGGTATCCCTCAACACCCGAATAGTTTGGTCATTTCTATGGAGCAATGTGAGCATGCATTCAACGTTGATGTAGACAAGTGCCAAAGCAAGATGGCAGAACGATGGTTAAAGCAAGCAGAGAACAAATTTCCAAACAATGTGGGTCGTGGTGAGTACAAGGACGAATATGCGATTCTAATCACACTCTTGAATCGTGTGTCAAGTCATTCACATGCAAATGTTTTCCAACCCTAGATGTATTACATCATTGGTCGCATCACATCTGGGCAGGAGCATTATGATTAGGCATCCTTCATCAACGATGTTCTCCACAAACAAATCATCAGTTTCCTAGTTGCTCACGAGTTTCACGTGTTCTTACCTCATGTACTTGATTGCTTATCAGGGTCAGTTCCGAGGGTTAAACACCGTTGGCATTCTCAGTGTTCAAAAAGTCTATCACTATTACGATCAGCTTGAGTTCACTAAGGTTGAATGTCACTTCAAGCGTGTTCACGAAGCTTTCCTGACTTATACAGTGAGAAATTTGGACCGGGAGTTGCACATTCATATCTCGACAGTTGCTAGAGCAGCGATGGATGGTTGGGCAGACTGGTTCATTCAGTTCCCGACATGCACCTATATCTAAGTATATGGATTTACAGGAAATCAAGCCATGCTTCCACGCTATCCTTCGGATAGAACAGTATTTATGGAGTTCCTGAGGCAGTTACATGATGTTCATCGTCATTTGTACCGCAAGCATAAACTAGGTGCCAATTTTCCCTTTCAGTTTGGAATATATTGGTGCAAGACGGCAGTTGATGCCAAGGCTGTAGGACAAGAGTTAGAGAAGTATCATCTCAAGTATCTTGTTGAGGTACGTGCCTATGATCCTTGGGGTCATTACATAGCGCGCCTCCGTGGTCGCGCATATCATAAGCCTTCTATGGAAGACTATTAGGCAAATTGCGTGGATGACTTCGAGGTCCGCAGATGTAGCTACGGCCGCTTCTCTCTCTCACAAATTTATGTATTCTTGGTAGAAGATGTGGGAGGTTTATCAAATGATGAGGGAGAAGTCCTTCCTCAATTTTTCAAAGAACAGGTTGACACACAGCCACTGCGAGCAATTGATTGGTATGCCAAGTAGTACGCAACAGTAAAGGAGAGGACAAGTAGAGTTATTCAGAACAGTATACTTTACCTCGACAGCAAGAAGACCAGGAGGGTAAATGTGCCTAGAGCAGAGCCGCCAGTGGTGGATCCTTCGCTACCTTCCTCGTCAAAACCCAAACAGAAGAAGAGGAGTAACCCTCCCAAGAAAAGTCAAGTGCCAGACAATTCAAAAGGTAAGGCCCTTGCCATTTGTACATAACTTTTGCACGAGAGAGAAATATATGTTGTGCCTACCTTGCCTTCAATATTGCTCGTTCTGTATTTGTTCATGACTTTTTACTATTATGATGAATTGTTATGCCACTTGGCTTTCATGCAATTATGATGGTGAATTCTTGCCTTAGTTGTAAAAACGAGGAGATTTTAGGGTTCCCTACCCTCTGCTTGGCTATAAATAAGAGCAGCCTTGCTCATTTATTTTCGGAACAGTTATTGTGATAGCAAATTGCAAGCCTGTAATGCAACAAGTTGTTATTCAGTGTCAATTCACTTTGTGTAAGAGCAAGTTTGCTTGTCTCTTTTAGCTGCAAATTTTTGTTCCATGCATGTGTTTAGTGCAATCTTTGTTCCAGAAATTTGAGAAATAAAGTCTTGAGCCTCTTTTGCCTTGATATAATGTCTCAAGTTTCTGTTTATTGTGTTATGCTTATGTGATCTTAATTTCAGCTTGCATTGAAAGTAAGTAGATGTATGTTGAGAAAGAGTTTATTTAAACACTTTGTCATAGAATCCTTCCTTGTCCATTTCTAACTCTCTTGCTCTGCGATTACTTGAGAAGTTAGAAATGTCATTAGAGTAGGCTTAGTCGTAGTTGAAATTCCTTAAACAGAAAATCTAAGCTACAGCGCTTAAGTTTTATAACCTTGTGCTCTTAGCTGAACAAAAAGATAGGAAAATTAGTTTTAGTTTACTTTCTTTCTAACAACATCAGCAAAGAGGGAGCTTCCCCTCCTAATTTGAAGAGCAGGTTATTACACATAGCTGTTTGTTTCTAATTCACATTCCAGAGGTGCGAATTAAAATGCCAACATTCATCAAATATCAAACTTGCCAAAATAATCACCTCAAATGCTGGAGACCATTGCTCAAGATGACTTGCCAGAAATAGCCACTGCAATGAACTGTTGAACTGTTGCTAAAAATAGCACTGCCAAAAATAGTACTTACTAAAACTAGCATACTGCTAAAAATAGAAAGTTGTTCTAAACTCATTTTCTCCACATTTTGAGCAGCCGTCGCAACTTACTAAAAATAGTAAGTTCGGAAAAAATATTTGATTCAATTGCATGTCACACCACCGCGAAGCACCCTGAAAACCTAGAAGGAATCCAAAATCCAAACTGAAAAACTACAACATGCAAGCCTCCAAAAGCAATCGAGAATGTAAGTCAATATCCTGTCATGCATGTTACCTCATTCCTAAGCTCTCCAAAAACCCAGATAGCTCCACCAGACATGTGTTATAAACTCACACATGCAAGACCTCAAAACCTCCTCAGAAGTGGAAACCCTAATTTCAACTTCTTACTAGCCTACAGGCTTCCGGAAATAGGCTATCAGACATGGAAGAGCGTATGGCTAAAATGGGGACAGTATAGGCTTCTATCCAATACTTATCTTCAGTTGCTTCTTTGAAGCTCTTAGGTTCAATTTTGGACAGCAAGGATATGTCTTCATCTTCTGAATGATTTACCATCCTTCTTGTTGTTCTTGTCCTACCATCTTCTATTATCAAATCTTTTGGGTGATTCGTTTGTATAAACTTAGATGGTGTCTTTGTTGGTGTTTTTGATGGTGCCTTCTACTCAACTGTTTCAACTTCCTTTTCTTCTTTATTTTTTTTTGTCTCCATTGCACTCCTCTAGATTTTGATCATAAACCTTGTCTATCTTTTCTGGAAGATTTCTTTCTTCGTCAACTTTCACATTTGCACTTTCAACAACTTTGTGCAACCTTTTACTATAGCATCTATAGCTTTACATTTTGAAGAGTATCCAAGAAAAATTCCTTCATCTTCTCTTGGATCAAACTTTCCTAGATTGTCTTCATCTCTTTTTATATAGCATGGACAACCAAACACTTTAAAGTACTTAACAGATGTTGGCCTACTTTTCCATTATTCATACAAAGTCTTGTTGCCATTTACTCTTATTAGACCACGGTTCTGAATTTAAACAGCAGTATGAACTGCTTCTTTCTGGAAAGAATAAGGAACCTTACTCATTTAGCATGTTGGTAGCCATCCCTTGAACTGTCCTATTTTTCCTTTCAACTAAACCATTTTGTTGTGGTGTTCTTGTAGCTGAAAACTCTCTTTTTATGCAATGCTTTTCACAGAAATTTCCAAATTGACTTGAAGTGAATTCTCCTCCTCTATCTAATCAAAGACATTTGATCCTCTTGCTAGTCTCATTCTCCACTAAGGCTTTGAATGCCTCAAATTTGTCAAGAGCTTCAGATTTTTCCTTCAAGAAAGCAACCCAATTCATTCTAGAAAAATCACCAATTAATAGCATACAATATCTTTCACCTTGCATACTCCTTGCTTTGGTTGGCTTGCATAAATTTGTATGAATCAGCTCTAGAGGCTTTGATGTATAGTACTCCTTGGACTTGAACCTTCCTCTAGTTTGCTTCCCGAATCGACATTCTTTACAAATTATGTTTGAAGGTTTTGAGAGCATTGGCATATCTCTCATTGCTTCCTTGAGGCTGATCCTAACAAGGCTGTCAAAACTTAGGTCCGTGTAAAATACCACCCTTATTTTTTCCCCAAAAAACTTCACAACTTGCACTTGTTAGCGTTAACCAAAAGTAATGATAGACAACTAGAAGGAACCCTTCACCAACTGATCACCAACCTCCCAAAGAGGGCAAGGTGAGAGCATACAATGTAAGGAGATCTAAATGCAACAATGCTAACTAAAATGATACCTCCCACTTTTTGATCACCCGGATCCCAATGTGGGCAAGGTGAGTGCATACAGTGGTTGGCTTACAATTAAAAACTTCTACACTACCACTTCTTCAGTGGGTTGAGTAGTAATAACAATGTTGGAAAGTAAACAAGTAAAGCTATTGGCGGCAAGCCAACCAATAGGGAAAATAAAGCACTTGGCGGCAAAGCCAACCACTTCCACTTTTCAGCGGGCTACAAGAAATGAAAGAAGGAAAACTCGACCACTTATTCAATGGGAGTGAAGTACAATAATCAAAGGCTCAACCACTTATGCGGTGGGGTAAGTATCCAAAAAGACTGAAAGTAGAAAGCTAAATGGTACTCCAATATCAGCATTACAATGATTATCTGATACAAGATATAATGATATGAACTACTCAAAATTATAGCCTATTACAATATTTATCAATCCCTGCAACATACAATCAGTTAGGCATCATAAAACAAGCAAGTAACATAAATATATCAGGTCTGATATAATGTGACAGCAGTCTGATTTTCTGGATAATGAACCTGATACACCAACACCCCTTCAAATGCTCATAACTCTCCAACTACTCATCGGAAAGACCTTAAATATGTTGCAAAGGGAAGAGTAGGCCTAGGCATCTAATCTCCAAATGCTAAACACTTAAACCAAGCAACAATACTCGAGCACACATCCCAAGGCACCTCCAACAATGGTATGACCTCCCTAGGAAGGTCGACCTCACATCATAAATCAGTTTCTCCGCCTAAAATCACCCAAACTTATGCAAGGGGTCACCCAAGTATGGAAAAAACAATGAAACAGTACCCACAAAATTATCTTAACTCTTCAGTTTAGTATGAGCAAAAATGTGAATCAGCCATACATAAACCAGCAACTTGAAAAACTGATAAAACACTCCAAAATTATCTTCAAACTATAAACCAACACAAACCCACACCAAAAATGCTAGAAAACATCAAACCCACCAAGAACAGAAAGCAAAAAAGAAGCCATCACCAATGTTCGCACTATTGCAACCTTTGAGTGAAGCTACAACCACTATTCAGCTAGGAGTTGTCTCTCAAACTTGAAACTGAAGTAAACTTGGAGGGTATTGTCCTCAAAGCCCAAGAGTTTTGTCACCAATCTAGCAGCACTTCGCTATCATAAAATTGCATAATCAAAATAAGAGCGAGAGATCATATTTACAAGCTCAAGACCCAAAAGTTTGAATTATAAATTCCCTCAAAAAAGGGACACCAACTTCATGGGATAGTAAAATATTCATAAAAAGTCTTTTTGATCAAGACTTAGGCATCCAACTTTGACTTGCAAATAATACCTTTTAAAAAATCATAAATTTCTCAACTTGGTGTCCAACTCCAATGATCCCTTTTTAAAACAACTTAAGTTGCTCAACCTAGGCATGGGGGTCAAAAAGCAACTCAATAATAAAACATAAACTTAAGTTGTAAACCTTCCATTTTCAAACTTCAAGGACGTTGGAAAAGTCGTTGCCAAAAACTGCACTGCCACATTGCCAAAAATAGAAACTAAGTGTTGAACTGCTACCATAGCCCACTACCAAAAATAGCACTTACTAAAAATATCATACTACTAAAAATAGTAAGTGACTTCAAACACCATATGAGCACATTTTGAGTAGCAGTCGTAACTTACTAAAAATAGTAAGTCTAAAATAGACACTGCTAAAGATAGCAGTTACTGTCCACTAAAGCTCTCTAAAAACCCAGAAAGACCAAGAAAGCATACTAACAAACTCTTGCAAAGTACTCTTAAAAAATTGTTAGGATACCTCCAAGAAAATAGGAAACCCTTAAAACTACCTCCAAATAGCCTATGGGCCTCTGATATAGGCTAATGGTCTCAAAAAGGACTAAGACTGAGAAGGGGACATTACAGTGCCCCAATCTCTTATACAACAGCCAACTTTCATCTTCTTGAGTCAAACAACACTTTTCACTTTTGAGATCATTAAAAATGTAGAGATTGTTGCTTGCTCTACTACCTTCAGCAATGGATCTGCCTTCTATGCTTATTTCACATCCTTCAAAATTGAAAGAGTGTGTCCTTGGTCACACATCTAGCTCACACTGAGAAAATTGTGCTTTAAACCTTCAACATATAAAACATTTTCAATTTTTGTTCTTCCATCATCTAAAACAAGAGTGCATTTACCTCAAATCTTAGTTGAAGCCTTGTCTCCAAATCTAACTGTTCCATCATTAGTTCTCTTCAAAGTGAGAAATTTGCTTCTATCACCTGTCATATGTCTTGAGCTATCAATGTACAATTGATCGACTTCATTTTGTGCATGTAGGGCTGTTTGAACAATCATCGAATTTTCTTTTTCTTTTGCTTTCTTCTTTCTCCAAAATTTTGAATTTTCTTCCTTTTTATTTTGTTTAGGAGCTTCTACAAAATTACTTTTGCAAACCTTTGCAATTTGACCAAAATTATTGCATTTGTAGCATATGACATAAAAATTCATTAAAGGGGAAAAAGAATTCAGATTCCTATTCATGAAACCTTGATTTTTGTTCTTGTTCCATGCAAGATTATTTCTAGCATATTTTGCATAATCCCTAGCTCTATGACTGAAATTATTTCTTGCATTTACCCTACATTCCATAGCCTTGTGACCAAAATGATTGCATGACAAACGATAGCCATAAAAAGAGTTATAAAACTTGGTTCTTTGAGCTTGCTTGAATGGAAGAGGTTTTCTAAAGACAGTATTTCTAACTTCAAAATATGAGCTTGCCTTTTGACTTTCTTTTACCTTCTTTCCTTCACTTTTGAGACTATCCACATAGCTTTTCTGATTTTCTTCATTTGTTTTAGTTGCTTTGGAACTTTGACCTTCTTCATATCCAAGGCCAGTTGTATCAAATGTAGCCTTTTGAGAAATGACGATATTGTTCAAAGTTTTTGCACTCTTTTCGTTCTTCAAATCCCTGTTTGCTTGAACCACAACTTTGTCCAATTGCTTCCTTAGAGAAACAATTTCAGATTCTAGTTGTTCACAGTTTTCTTGTTTGACTTCTTCCTCAATTATTTTGGCCTCTTCAATCTGAATTTTCATATCTAAAAATTTCTTTTTAGCTTCCTCAAAAGCTTGTCATGCTTTATCCTTTAATTCATTGTCTTCTTGAAGCTCTACTTTCAATTTTGAATTTTTTCCTTTTAAGATTTTCAATCTCATTATAGGCAAAGAAAAGCTTTTCTTCAAGATCTACACCTTCATCTTCTTCACTAGTCTTATTTTTTGAATCTTCCTTTTGATCATCTTTTTCTTCTTTTGCCATAAAGAGTATTTCTTCTTTTTCATTGGAAGACTTTGCATCACTATCTTCTGATGAGCTAATGTAATCTTTGGAATAAAGACTCTTTTTGGATTTTTGAAAATTCTCTTTCGTCTCTTGATAAGCCTTCATGTGGTATTGAGGTTTTTTCTCATTATTGCTTCCCTCACTCTTTGCATATGGACATTTGGAAGCAAAATGTCCTACTTTTCTGCAACTGAAGCACTTGAAAGGTAACTTTGTATTTCCCCGATCCCTTCTTTAGTCTTCTCATGAAGTGAGCTTCTTCTTCATCTGAAGCTTTGAAGGATGCCCCATTTTTGGATGTTTGATCAACGGTTCTCATCTCATAGGCAGTTAGAATGCCATGCAACTCATCTTCTGTTAGATTGTCAAGATCTTTCATTTCTTCAATGGCAGAAACCTTTACATCAAATCGCAAAGGGAGGTTGCACAACTTTGGATTCTTCGATCTCTTCACCAAGACCTCTAATAGTACAGGCTATTTCATCCACACGAAGTAGGTATTGAGCAATATTTTCTTCTTCCATTTTGAGGCCTTCAAATTGTCCTCTATGAATTTGAAGCTTTTCCTTTTTAACTTTCTCATCTCCTTGATAAATATTTTTCAACTTATCCCACATTTCTTGTGCAAATTTGCAATGCATCACCTTCACGAACTCAAATTCGGACAGCCCACAAAGAATAGCATTCTTGGCCTTGACATTACATTCACTCAACTTATTTCCAGCAGCATCAGTTGGAGAAGTCGCAGGAGTTGTATAACCATCAACAACGGATTGCCAAATATCAAAACCAAGAGCACTCAAAAATGTTTCCATTCTTATGCTCCAAAACGCATAATTAGTTCCATCAAACAAAGGTGCCCTATTTGAGGAGAAATGATGTCCATCATGACCAGCCATGTGTGCTTCTCAAGATCTACCTTCTAGCTAGTTAGGCTTATCTTCAAAGGAACTAGCTCTGATACCAATTGAAGAGCACACACTTATACTAAGAGAGGGAGGTGAATTAGTGTAAGAACAATTTTAAACCTTTTAAAAACCGAATAATCATAACTTGATAGTGCAAATGAACCATGAGCAAAATGAACACCAGTTTTATGTGGGAAACTATTTCAAGAAGAAAACTACAGCAAAAAAAAAATTATTTAATAAGTGGGCACCAACCTACAAAAGACACCCAATATTCAATTACAAAAGTGAGCTCCAACTCATAGCTAAGCGCCAATCTAGTACATAAAAAATGATAGGCACCAACCTACACACTTGCAGGTATAATATCTTTTTAATGAAAGAGGAATATCAACAAACCCCTTCTTTAAATCAGTTTCTTCAAAACTGACCTTTATTTCTGCACTTAAATTCTACCTCTTATACCATTTTTCATCTTCTAATGACAATCTTTTTTCTCCTGTTTCTTGTGCTGTTTTATTTTTCACACACCCCTTTTTTCTATCTTAAAAAATATAGCATTAATCTCCTTTTATAAAATTAAACCTATGAAACGCTTTTTACATTTTGCATGCTATCTTTCTTTCTGCATGTTTTCTTTTGTGCATCTTTTGCATGCCGCTTTTTTTCTTTTTAATGTTGGCATTGTTTTTTTTTTTTTTGCTCGACTTAACTCTGATTTTTTGCATTTTTATGCTTGGCGTTGCTTTTTTTTCTTTTTGCATGCAATTATCCAACTCCACGTTTCATGCAACCACTCATTTATTCAACTCCACCTTTCATGCAAAATATTGCTGCATGTCCTTTAATATATCGTTGCACCTTTCCTTTGACATCAATGACAATATTCTAACAATATCCACTTATCCAATGGGGGTTACCTTACAACTTCCACTTTTCAGTGGGAAAGTTTACACAATAAAGGGAATGTAGAGCCAACTCTTTCACTATCTAGTGGCGAGTGAATACAAAGAAAACAAGCAACTCTTCCACTTTTTAGTGGTGAGTGAGTACCAAAGTGTTGAATATTTTGTCATTGATGTCAAAGGTACCTGGTTTGATGCTCTATCATTGAGTTTGGCATTGGCACACCTCATTATTTGTCTTGATAACTGATCAGAAATGTCTATTAGACCAACCTAGTGTGATGAGCCCAGCTGGCTCAACTTCAATCTCTCATCCTAAACTGACTGTTTGAGTGTTTTTGCTTGTTTTAATGAGTTTTTAGGCAATTTTTTGGGAAGTGCACCAAGCATAAAATGATGATAAAATGGAATTTAAAGCTAAAACTGAGAAACTGCCATTGTAATAAGTCTTAAACAACTACAACAAAGAGATTACATACAACAAACATACCCGAAAACCTCCAGATTAATTAAATAAGGTAGATCTATACATGCCAGGCAAGAATTGTTGGATTTGATGAAAATCAACGTCCCACCTCTAGAACTGAGCTTCTCCTACGCAGAAACTACATCCAAAGCCTTGAGAGATCAAGGCGTCCAAAATGGTAACCAATGTAAGCCCAAAAGAAAGGCGTTTTAGCCTTTTGATTAAACACGCCTCCCAAGAGAAGTACGGCCAGCTCAAGGAGAATGTACAGCCAGCAAGGAGAATGTACGGCCAGCAAGGAGAAGAGTACAGTTGGAGATCTTTGTTGCATGTAGCTGCTGAATGAAGGAAATTCAACCAATCTGCCCTTCCTTAGTGCAATCTATAAATAACTGAAAAAGTTTATCTCTGATGAAGCTCAAATTGACTTTTGAATTGAAGCCATCCCTGTAGCAAAGATTCAGCTGGTCTTTCACAACCTCAAGTTTGCAAAACACTGAAGATCTCTCGTTTCTCCAATGGAAGAAATTCATTGTAACCCTTGTCTCAGACAAATGCACAGAGAAGATAAAATAGAAGCAATTTCAAATAATCATGAATGAGTGAAGTTGAATTGCCCCTTTTGCCTTATATCCCCAAAAAGGCACGATTTTCTAAAAGTGGTGACTTGGGCATTTTAAATATATTTAAAATGTATAAAATCACTTTAGAAGTTTAATATTTCACTTAACCAAGTGGCGTACCTTTTTTGATGACTTAAGTGATTTTAATTTCACTTTATAACCTTAAGTCATCACTTAAATATATTTAAGTGGTTTTTTACCTTTATAAAGCCAATTTCACTTTATAATAAACCAATAAGTTAAATAATTAACTTAACCACAAAAATATTCATAACTCTCTCCAAACTCAGTATTTTTCCATGCCGTCAGAAGCTGGCGAACACTGAACAACAAACGCTTGTACTGAATCGAATACAAACGTGAAGGAGTGGGAATGACAATACCCACCAAAAATGGCCACTGACCCCCTAACCAGATCCTGTCAACCTACCAGGGTCCAAGAAATAGACTAACCATCAAAAAACAAGATCACGCTAAAAAAGGGGACATTACAGTCCGCCCTCCCTGAAATTGCTTGTCCCCAAGCAATCTCAACAAGAAGGAATACTCCACTCCACTAGGATCCCAAGGGAAGTGTTGTATACATTCCTCCGAGCAAGCTCTGAAAATATTTTAGCAACATAACATTATGTTTAATTTCCAAAAGATGAGAATGAATGAGCAAGGCTAGAATAAATACTCTTCTTGGAGAAAAAAACACTCTGTAAACACCATGAAATAACACGAATCACTTCACCTTCCAAGAGGGACAACCAACCAACCTTTTTGAGATAAATGAAATATTAATAAAACACTTTATTCACCAACTTAGGTGTCCAAATATGACAGCATTTAAAACCATTTTCAAATATAATAATCTCAACTTGGACATCCACATAAAGGTCCAACTTTTAAAAACAACTTGAAGTCATTTGCCTAGGCACAAGGTCCTGTTGACGTGGTTTTTGTGACCGCACCAAACAGCAAAACAAAATAGTCCGAAGGCTACTCCATTCTCTCTTGATCAAAGTATTCTGTGTGCTAAGATTGCGAGATAGATCACACGTTCAACTCCAAGGTTCTGAAATACTTGGAACACCCTCAGTTGGTTGATGTGTATTGCTGTGTTCTTACAAGGGGACTTACACAATTGTTCAGGGTTCTTGCAGTTAACAGTCGGTGTATGCTTTGAAGGGGTTCTTGCGTGTATGATTTGGCAGTATAGTTTGTTTTCCTAAAGCTAATTGGAAATATGCGGAAAGTAAAGGAGTATAGGGCCTAAGAAACTTATGTTCTATTCTAAATGCAGGATATGTGGGGCTTGATTTCAATAGACTTCAACTGAATTTCACCTAGCCTCACATCGGACAGCCTCAGTAAAATTGGTGCAATCTTCAAAGGGGATAGCAAAAGATGTTCAAATTATAATTTAGCATACATACACCATCAGAACAACGCATATAGGTATACAAATCACAATCGAAGTTAAACTCAAGATAATTTTCAGTCGACCACGCAAGGCGAACTTATCATCAACAAGCCGCTAGTGGTATGGAATAAAATGAAGCTACCTCAATAAAACGCCACACATCAAAATAAACTATTTGCATGAAATGAAAATTATACTACTTGGATTCGAAAGGAAGAAGAGACCTTGCTAGCTATTCATGACAAGACGAATTCCACCATCAATGAAAGGATCTATTATCATGAAAGTGTTACACAACAATCTCCACAAAAGTTTTCAAAGGGAAAACTTTATTTCTTCTCCACACTATGCTATCAAACAAAAATGCTAACTCTGCTCTACTCTCCAATCTCTAGCTCTAAAGCTAATGTCTGATATCTACTTCTAATGAATTACAAATGAGGGGGACTCCCCCTTTTATAGATAGCCCGGTCCCAAAAGACGGCTAGGGTTACAATCAATAGAGTGGCCAAAATCGCGCCACCTCAGCCCTAACCCTAAAAACTGCCAGAATGGGGAGTGGTGTAATAAATGAACAAAGATTCCCACTCACTCCCAAAAATACTAAAGGCAATAAATGCCCACAATCAGTCCTCTAGAAGATCCTCGTCCAACAGTGTATTCCCGTTCTCCTTCTCTCTGGCTGCAAACTCAACAAATCTACCAAGTACAGCCTCAACCTCCTGAACTGAAATGGGTGGAATGCAATCTAGCTGAAACTCTAACACCATGACTGAATGTTCATGCCTTGTACAAGATTTTCTCCAAGCAACTAAGGAATCCTGCGTGCTCTGAATCAAACTAGAGAAAGTGGAGGTGTTCTCAAAGTCATCCTGTGTGAAGGTCTTCACCCCTGAAAAGAAAGGTACCAACCTAACCCTCAAATTATCAACATTAACCTCATCTGGATTCAACCGCCTAGCAAATATGGCCTCAAAAGTATTATGAACTCCATCTATGATATTGGCCATAGCCTTATGTATCCTGGCCGAATCCACCTGTGATGCGTCAAAGAAACCACGTCCCGTGATCGCTGAAGAATACCATCTGGAAAAGTCGTACCTGTCATTCTCCTGAATGACACCTCCATCAATCAGCAACCGCAACAGAACATGCCTCAATGCCTCAAGACGCTGAATTACTTTGCTCTGATAGACAAAAGCATCTCCCCAAGCATGATCAACTGCCTCCATCAATGCTAAAATACTGGAAGCCTGCTGAAAAGCAAAAGCAAGGTCCTCCATAAACTTCTCTGTCTCAGCACGAACCCTTGTGACCCACTTGTCTACTTCCTGCGCCATCTTCCCTAACTCCATCAAGCCACTGATTGATTCTCTAGGTATCTCTGCTGGAGGCTCTATTACTGGAATCTCCTGCCCTCGAGAACGAGACAACTGCTGTACATATCCAATCAAGGCCTTGTGTTCTCTTTTCAACTTTTTATACTTTCCTTCCTTCTTGAATAACCTATCTTTGAGGGCAAGATAGGAGTTATCACACTCCTCTACAATCTGTGCACCAGTGGGGCGTCCTAAATCCAAAGTCGTTACCACATAATTCTCAAGCACTACTTCATTTCGGTCACAATCAACTTGAGGCACGGCAACGTGAAGAGTACGAGAACCATCCTCTTCAGTGGATATCTTCGAAAACTTTCTTGCTTTTTTCTTTTGTGGAGGCGCACTGATCCTGTTCAAAAATTCTTCCATCTCAACTGCTGGATCAATCTCCTCGCTGGGGCTTCTCCTCATCCTATCCTTAAGCCAATCAGGCACATTGTATTGTATATCAAAGGGTTGTTGTTCTTGTGCCTCTACCTCTTGAACTTGCTCAACCTCTACATCATTCTGGCGAGGCTCATCGTCCCCAAGTGGCTGAGTATCTCCTGAAACTATATCATCATCATCATTCTCCATAGCCGTCTCTAACTCTTGCTGAAACTGAGGGTCAGTAATAGTCCCCTCGTCATCCTGCTGATCAACCCTACCAGGTGCGTTGACGCTCTGGCCAACCGACTCTCTCCGTGGAGGTTGATTATTTCCCTGTGCTACTTGCACCTGATTCAATGCATTCCTCTGATTAGCAAGCCAAGAAACCTCCTGTATACTTGGAGAACGTGTCTCCAATGGTGTGGGCGTTTCAACTGCAACTCGCGGAGGTTTTGGCTGAACAGGCTCCTGTCGAACTAGCTCTTTCCTTTTGGACTCTGGACCTCGTGTGATCTGTTTCTTTCTGCCGGTGGTGGGTGTCCTATGATCTCCCATCAAATTGTAAGTCAAAGCAATTGACCTACTCTTCAACCTGTTCACACGCCTATCAACCCATGCCCTAGTGAATGTCAGGACCGGAATAGAAAGTGTATCCAAATCTGCAACCTCAGGTTCTGACCAATCCGGGAGTGAAAGTGGAGTATCTCTCACTGCTGCATAGTTCGGGTGAACAACGTCCATATCCTCATTCACCTGGTCTGGAACTGGAACAACTTCACTCTCCCTGATCAAAGTAATTGGCAACCGAGAGAACATCCTTTTCCTGACTTCAATCTCATCAGCCGCATCAGCCCAATAATCCTCAATATTTGCCTTGTGTTTGAATTCCTCTGACAGTACCCATTTGATGTTGTGATGTGTATCATAGTGCTGTCAGCTAGTGTGATATGAAAAGTGATAAAATTGAAGCTCACTTTCAGCCTCTCTAGCTGCCTGTATCAAAGGACACACTTCATCCGAGTTGCCCATGACAATTGGGAATTCAATTCCTCCCTTCTTCTTCTTCTGAATCCTATCATAGGCAAGCAATTGCCTAGATATCTCTAGCATCAATATTCTATCGGTTGGGTACTTAGGCAACCTATACGGATATGATGAAAAACCTTGCAGCCTTATGTAAGAAAATTTCGGAAACTGTATAAACCAACACCCATACCTTTCAATCAACTCCTGGGCCTCCCTCGAGATTCTGTGATGTAACCGCTCCTGAAGCAATCTTGTGATATGCATGGTGAAGGCGTCATTGACACACTTGTAATGAGTAGTGCTAGCCAAATGTAACTGCGGACAAGCGTCATGGATTTTGAATTGGTGGGAGCCACAACCAACAGGCTCTTTGTAAGAGATTCCCCTATACTTCGTCATACGAGCCAACATATAGATGATGTAAGAGCTCATGTAAAATGTCTTTGTCCTCCTAAGGCTCAGGAGCTGCTCATGCAAATTATCACTGATCATCTTGGCCCAATTGACGTAATCTTTCCCTTCCAGTACGAGGTTGATGTAGTAGAACATCCAAGGCTCGAAAATAAATCACTGTGGGCAACCCCCAACTCTGCTCAGCATCATAATGAGATCATAGTATTCTTGCTTCAAGTCATCCGCTATGATTTGCTTCGGCAACTTTGTACGAGAAGGCTTGGGAGTGCTCATCCAGTGAGTGTTGATTGTCTCTGTGCACCTCTCGAATGCGGAAGCGTACATTCACTCAGCTCACTCTCTGGATTTGTAAACCATATTTCTGTGCACCGGGATCCTGAAAGCTTCACCAATGGCAGCAGGAGTAAGATTGGCTAGCACTTGGCCATCTGGTGACATGATCGATCTGTGATCCTTCTCATAGTAATTTGCGCACTCCATCATCAGCTCCGAACACTGAATGGCTGGTGGGAAACCAGCTGCTGCATATAATCCGCTTCGAACAATATTGTGCGAAGTAGTCGAAGGCCGATGACTCCCAATCCCCAACATTCTGTTCTTGAAGGTCTCAAGGTTGACGGAGCCCAAGTTGGTGTCTGTCAGCTTGCCCAACTTCGAAATGAACTTTGATTCTGGCATGAATGTCTTGCTCAGCTTCTTGATCACAGCCTGTCTGAATGCACCATTGTTATCCTTGCCAGTCGCCCTTGCCTCAGCCATCTGCAAACAATAAACATTCATTAGCAAATTAATTTATAAAATAAGATATGACATTGCGTAGGGGCTGCAGTCGACTTCTAGAACATTTCTTATTCGCAAACCTCAGCTTCTTCTGTTGAACTTCAATACTTAGAAAAGGTTCCTAAGTAAACTTCAGTGACTTCACTACTTCAATCAGCAATCTTCAATCTTTAATAGAGTCGCCCACTAGTAATCAGCAACTTGAACTTTGGCAGATTTGTATTTCGCACTTGGCAAGTGCGCACTTCACAGGCAACTTTGAATTCACACTTTTTCAATCAACAAGTTCGCACCTTTTAAATTCTTTGAGATTCCTCACTTCAAGGCGTCCCTCCTTAGCACTGGTAACTTCAACTCTCAGCAACAAACTAAGCTTCGGCAATCAGCAAGTGCGCCCCTTTTGGTTTCAGCAATATTCGAACTTTCAACACTTGCACAGGTAACCCGAGGCGTCCTTCTCCAGAAGTCTTAGCAATTTTAATTTTGAACTTTAGCAAACTCCAGTCCTCAGCAAAATTTCGAACTCTTCAAGCTTCAGCAACAAACTTCAGAGTAAATTCAACTTCTTCAACTGTGAAAAATAAGTGAGAAACTTCTTCATTTTATAGCCAAAAATCGAATTCTAGAAGGAGCCAATTATAGCCAGTACATTTAATTTCCACTACTCCACTTCAAGAATTCGAATTTTCCCTCTCTGGTATTTCTGACACTTGTCCGAGAATCTTAATCTTCTAGAAGTTCAACCTTGACTGGCATCTTTGAATTTATTTTCAAAAATTTTAATTTAAATTCATCCTTTTAATTCACCAGCCGGAGCTCTATCACTTGAATTCGAATTTAACTCCTCCTCAGCTCTGGAAAATTCATTATCGAAGAATTCAATCAAAATCATCTTGGCAACTCACTTCAAATTCATCATTCGAATCATTTTCCTTCCAAAAGTCGTTTTATTCAAATTTGCCTTAGAAAATTTTAAAATTTCCCTTAGGAAAATTCACAATTTGAGCACTGATCAAATTCTTCATTGAAAAAGTGTTGGCGAAGTGCGGAAGACATAAAAATCCATCTATCATCACAAATGTTCAGTACCCAGAAGAGAATTTCCTTCAGAATGCTTCGAATCCATGGGTACCCAACGAACGGGTTCATTTAATTTTTAAATTTTGAACCTTAGAAAATATTATTTTGTCAAATTAAATCCATTCTTCGCCCGTGGTCATCCTGTGTTGCTCCAATTTGGAAAATTTTATCAATCCATCTTGCATTATCATCCATCTCTGACTTCATCCCTGAAAAATTTGCTGGTGTTCTAAGAAGAAAATTCATCACCTTGCGTTCTAGGCGTATTTTCTAAGGAAGAAAATATTTTTGCCTTAGAAAATTTTAAATCATCTTGCACTTTGAGAATTTGCCTTAGAAAATTTTATTCGTTTGCCAATGAGAAAAACTTCAACTTCACTTAGAAAAATTTTATTCATGGAGGCGCCTAGCACATTTTATTCTCTAATACCTTCAATGCCCTAGAAAAAGAATTTTATCATTTTGAAAATTTCAACGCCTAGCAAGTTGTTTCACTTCACATTTTATTTCATACTTGGAAAAAATATTTTGAAGCTCCAACGCCTTAGGAAAAAAATTTCATCACTCATCTTATACTTTATTTCATATTCAAGGCGCATAACATACTTGAAGAAAAATTTAAAACCACGCCTTAGCACTTTATTCTCATCACTTCACACACCTTGGAAAAATTCTCAACACCTACCACCTTGGGCGCATATAACACTCGAGGAGGAATATTGCTATGCCTTGGAGTATTCACTTACCTTTTATCATGCCTTGGAATATTTTCTAACGCCTTTTATCTCATTCACCACCTTGCACTTACTTTTACCACCCTCAACTTGGCGCATTTGAGCTAGGCAAGAGGATGACTCTTCAACTTCCATTTTTTGTCCTTACTTGACCTCTTTTGGGTGCATTTCCATGTACGTGAGGGATGAAAATCTTTGACTTGTTTGACTTCTTCCTTCTTGAGCGCATTTTGGCATAGCTGGTGGATGAAACTTATAACCACGCCTTCTTGTGACCTTTCACCTTCCCCATTTTCGTCCTCACATGCATGATTTTGGGCGCATTTTGCCTATGGAGGAGGATGAGTTTGTTTGACTTTCTTTTGACTTGTTTGCTTTTGGGCGCATTTCTACCCAGCTGCAGGATGGGCGCATTTGGAAGGTGGTGGCGGATATCCTCAACACTTAGAATAATTTCCAACTTTCCTTCTTCAAGGTGGGCGCATTTTGACCTGGCTACTAGATGAACATCGTTGACTTTTCTTTGACTTTCTCTAGCTTGGGCGCATTTTACCCCTTGAGCAGGATGAAACTTCATACTTAGAAATTTTTTATGCTTTCTTCAGTTTCCCTTGGGCGCATTTAAGCTAGGCAGGAGGATGAAAAGTGTTGACTTCCTTTGACTTTCTGGCTGGATGGGCGCATTTTGGCATGTGAGGAGGACGAGCTTCATACTTAGAAATTTTCCATGCTTCCTCATCTACCTGGGCGCATTTTGCCATGGCTGCAGGATGAAGTTCCAGACTTAGAATTTTTCCTCGTTTTCGCCAGCTGTCATGCCCTGCTATTTATAGTAAGCCCTCTGGATTTTGCATCTCTGAAGTTCAGAACGGCTTGAAATTTTGAACACTGCATCCTCATGACCTTGTTGTCCTATTGACACTACTATTTTTAGCCAGCCTACTATTTTTAGCCCAATTTTGAAGGTGATTTACTATAAATAGTAACTGCTTGCTTCTGATAGCTCCACTGCTCCGATTAACTTGAAATTTGAATGAGGCGCTCCTCACCACGCGACTTGTCCGTTGACATCGGCGCGTGCAACTGATTTAATATTTTTAGCCAGTTTCCAAAATGACTTACTATAAATAGTAAGTGCTCCGTTTGACTTGAAATTTTACCAGCAAATAGCCTGAAGGATGCTGATCGCAGTGGTTTACACCGGTTTTCGAAAATTCTGACTTTTTACCCTTCTTTTCAGGTCCCGAAGTTGGAAACCCTAATTTGCTCTGCATGCCTATCAAATGATCTCTGTTTGTCTTCGTTTCTGCTACATTGCGATCAGCTCGTGATTCTGAATTGTTCGGAAGCGGCTGCCGAGACGCACCTGCTAAAAATAGTAAGTTCCTTACTGAGTGATTATCTCCATTTGCATGTCATACCACTGCGAAGCTCTCGAAAAACCCACCAGGAATCATCCGACATGCAAAAGAAACCCTGACATGCAAACCCTAAAAATAGCCTCGGACGACAAAATTCTGAAAGTTGTCATCTCGCTTTGCATGTTATACCATTGCGAAGGTCTCGAAAAACCCAGAAGGAATATGCCAACATGCAAAGAAAAACTCTGCATCTAGGCCCTGAAATTTGTCCCGGAAGCTGGACTGCTAAAAATAGAAAGTTGTCTGTTTTCGCTCAAATTTTGCACGTGAGTAGCCTGAAGTGCCCTGAATGCCGTGTGACTATCGGAATCTCAAAAATGCTGACTGATTGCCTGTAACTTCGCACTTACTAAAAATAGTAAGTACTCGGAATTTGATGAAAACTTGCTGAGAGCCTGCTGGAAGCACACTGACAACAACGTTAAGCTCAATTTTCAATTTATTCACTTCATTCGACCCTGGACTGACCAGGAAAGATGAAACCCTAATTTTCAGACTTGGTCAATCTCACGCCGGGCACAATTCTCGGAAGGCAAACATCAAAAAAGAGACACAAAGAGAGAGAGAAACCCAAGCCAAAAGACAAGAATGGGGCAAAAATTAGGGGGTCCCCATTTGAATGGGGCGATGTGTGAAAAGGTCACAACAGGTCCAAAAGCAACACTGGAAAATGACTAAGTTATTAAAACTTAGCTCCAAGAGGAAAGAAGAAGCCAACGCCCAAACTGAACTGCTTCACTGCCAAAATTAAAATGGACTAGAAATGAATGTGTTGCTACTAGGATGATACTGCCATAAATAGCACTTACCAAAAATAGCAAACTGCTATAAATAGTAAGTGTTTGCAAACTTCATTTGAACAACTAAGCAGTAATGATGACTTACTAAAAATAGTAATTGTCTGGAAAAGTTGACAAAATCATATGCATGTTACACCCCCCTAGAGATCTCCGAAAACCAAGAAAAACCCAGAAACCTTTCCTGCATGCAAGGTACCAAATAGGAATGCATGCCATTTTCGTGAAATGCATGTTACCTCATCCTGAAGCTCTCCAAAAACCCAGAAAGCTCCAAAATTCTCACTTCCAAACTCCTACATGCAAGCCTTCAAAAGCTCATATGAAACCTCCTACAAAATAGGAAACCCTAATTCGCACTTCTGATTAGCCTAGGAGTTTCCGAAAATAGGCTAATTCTCACTGAAGAGTGTAGGGCTAGATTGGGGACATTACATGTCTACACTTTGTATTTCCAGCTTTTAGTATTTCAATTAACGAGATCCCCTTACCACCGTATGCTCTCACCTTGCCCACACTGGGATCTGGGTGATCAAAAAGTGAAGGGTTGCATTTCAGTATTGTACTTCAATTTCCAGATTTCACCTAACAATCCCCTTGCACCGTATGCTCTCATCTTGCCCTCACTAGGATCTGGGTGATCAGAAAGTGAAGAGTTGCATTCCAGTTGGATTATCTTTCATTTATCTAACGTTAACGGGTGAAGTTCTTGTGCTCAAATTGAGAAAAAAGGGGGATATTTCACCTACTCTTCCTCCAACTTCAACATTTTGCACACTTGTTTCGCCTTCAAGTTTTCTTTTATATATCCTTCACCTTAGAGTATTTGGCTCAATTTCTTTTTCTTCAATTAACAAGTCTTTGATCCTCAAATCCTACTCTCGTATGCTTCTCTCTCTCCATCTAAGAAGTTTTTGGACTCTTATCTCTCAACTTCTCTCATCTAGAAGATGTATTGACTTTTCAACTTGGTCTACAAGGTCAACCCATGCTTCGTCCAATAATGGAAATATTTTGATAGTTGTTTTTTGGATTGGGAGTTTGACTCATGCTCTACCTCCAACTTCTACTTTGGGATGGACTTCAGCTTTGAATTTGTAATGTTGGGGTTTTTGGTTTCTTCAGCTACTTCTTTTAATGGTCTTCTCCATTCTCTTTGCTCTATCACTCTCAGAGATCGCCTAAACTCTTTATCTTGGTGGCCTCTTCCTGCTTTATTGGAGTCTAAGGGCATTAATATCTTATATCAAACCACATTCCTTTTAAAACAACAATGCCAAATGTTCTCTTATTTCTAACAAAACTAATATTTAAAATAACGAATAGATAGAGTACTAAGATATATCTTTATTCACACATTCTTACAAAAGTAAACTAAAGATCATGAAACAAGGATCAAATTACTCTCACTAACTATGCAGAGTTTATTTTAAGAACAGGATGGTTGCCAGGCAGAACACAACTATCTACCAATTGACTCTTCTAGGTACCCGAAAAGCTGACAAGCAATTAATATATAGTTAGATAAAACTATTTTAATAAAACATAATAAAGACATCATGTGCTAACTACAATTGATTTTCTTTCTCGGCTTGGGTTGCACACCCCATATCCAATATATATCAGTCAAATTGTTTAACTAGGTCAATACTAAACTCCATGGGGATCTTGCCATTGTAGATAATACCAGGTGGAGATCAAAGAGAAATTGCGAAGTGTATGAAGTATTATGGTCTACACTTAATATTACAACCAGGTTCACTTAGAAGGCACTTAACAAAAAGGATAATAATCATAGGACCAAGCTACAGAGCTGAAGAACAAACAATACTATTGAAGGATCACATGGTAAATCAGAAATTACAGCACGAAAAAGAGTTTGAATAAATGGCAGCTTCCTTTGGAAGTTTATATCACAAACAGTTAGAAGTAGAACAACTTCAAGAGCATCACAAAAAATTGGAGAAGTATGATGGCATACAAAAGGTCAGAAAGGGATTATGTGATGAGCCCTGCTGGCTCAAACCTCTAACCCCAGTGTTTTCTTAAATCTTAATGAGTTATTTTAGTTTTTTAGAGAAAAGTTTATAGACAGAAGAGAAGGGGTGCACAGCATAAATCCTTATAAAATGAAAATCTGAGCTAATTCAGGCGAATTGAAATTATAGAAGATAATAAATAAGCTCAACAATGGATTTAGAACTCATAAACGTACCCGAAAGCTTCCAGATTATTTATTTAAGAAAGTAGTCCAGTTCGCCAACCAAGATGGTGAAAAACTGACCAAATCTGGTGTAGAAAGCTACAGAAAGCAAAGTCCAGCCTGAAAACAGTGGCAGATGATGAGTACAAGCCAAACGCCTAAGATGATGAAGAGAAACCCTCTGAAAAGAAGGCGTTTCTCTAAGAAATGCCCAAACGCCCTTGCATAAGAGCCACGCACTTCACTACAAACAACCAAGATTCCCACTCAGAAGGTACGGCCAAGAAGTATAATGTCTGCCAGATGAAATGAAGGCGCCATCTCTCAAAACCCTCTGAAACTGATAAAGGAATTCAATAGGAAACACAGATCAAGCTCAGTAGAACCTCTGTATGAAGCTCTCACAAACTGCACAAATTCAGCTGATCTCTCACAGCCTCAAAAGTGCTCAACACTGAAGAGTTATCGTTCTTCAATGGAAGATTGTTCAAACCCTGATCACAGGAAAATGCACAGGAAGAATATCCAAGCCAAAGTCGAAATATCAAAAGGTGAGTTTCTCATTGCCAAAAATGCCTTTATAAGGAAGGCACGCATTTCCAAGAAGATACGCCCTTTTTATCATCATTAAAATCTTTTAAAATAACATTAAGTCTTTTTCAATAGTCATGACTTAATATTTGGGCGCCTTCAATATTTTAAGTGATTAAATATTAAATCACTTTTAGAGCATATTTAAGTGATTTAAAAAGTATAAAGTCAATTTGACTTTATAATTAAATATTAAATCAATTAATATTTAAATCACTTAAAAACCCATAACTCACTCAAAACACCAAATATTCCTATGCCGTCAGAAGCTGTCGACTCCTGCACTACTAACGCCTGCTGGGAACCAATCACTGGGCTCTGGAAACAAGAACGATCCAACTCTCCAGAAAGTACCACTGACCCTCTAACCAATCTAGCTAGCCCCCAAGGGTCCAATAAAGGGCTAACACACTGTTCCCGAGAACTGACTAGAGAGGGGACATCACAGTCCGCCCTCCCCGAATTTGCTTGTCCACAAGCAAACTCAAAGCTAGATGCTAAAGAATACTGTCACTCTCCCAAGTCGCATCCTCTACCGGTAGATCTCTCCACTTTACCAAGTATTCCTTGATAGCCCGCCTCTGAAGATGACGCTCTCTGGAATCCAGAATGGCCTCAGGTATCAAAATCAATTTCCCCTCATCATCAAGGGGTGGCAAATCAATAGAAGGAATCACATGTTGTCCCAACGCCTTTTTGAGGCGCGACACATGGAACACGTTGTGAACCTTACTGTCCACCGAAAGATCTAACTCATAAGCCACTTCACCGACACGTCTGACAACTCTGAAAGGTCCATAGTATCGCAGCTTAAGTTTCTCGGCGCCCTTCTTACGAAGGGTGGACTGCCTATAAGGCCGGAGCATCAAATACACCAAATCATCAACCTCAAAAGATCGCTCCACTCGCCTCTGATCAGCATATTGTTTCTGTTGATTCTGAGCTTTCTATATATTCTCTCTAAGTGCTCTCATAATATCCTGGTTCTCCTGTAATAAATCACCAGCACTGGGTACTCTACTGTCACTCAGCAATAAATCTAGAAAGCTCGAATCATCATATCCATATAATGCTCGGTATGGTGTCATCTGAATGCTCATGTGATGAGTGGTATTGTAGCAATACTCACAAAGGTATAACAACCTCACCCATGCCTTCTGCTGCCCTGAACTGTAATTCCGCAAGTATCCCTCCACCCATTTATTGACTATCTCAATCTGCCCATCTGTCTGTGGGTGGTAACTGGTACTCGGAGTGAGTTCTATCCCGCAAAGTTTGAATAACTCCTGCCAGAAATTACTCATAAACCTGCTGTCCCTATCACTAACTATACTCCGAGGCAAACCGTGCAACCTGAATACCTCTCGGAAGAACAAATCTGCCACCTGGGTAGTTGTGTGTGTAGTAGTGATTGAGAAGAAATGTGCATACTCCGTCAACCGATCTACTACCATAAAAATGTTGTCCTTCCCTTGAGCTTTCGGCAAGCCCGTAATGAAGTCCATGGACAAGCATTCCCACTTCCTCTCAGGGATAGGAAGCGGCTGGAATAAACCTACAGGGTATGTATGCTCTTGCTTGTTCTGCTGACAAACAAGACATTCCCTGACATACTGGAGAACAAAAGACTTGAGACCCTTCCAAGAGAATCTCTCCCGTACCTGCCTGTAGGTCTTAAAGTAACCGGGATGTCCTGCCATAGGTGAATCATGGAATGACCTTAATACTCTGTCCCTCATCTCAGAACCTGGGACTAGTAAAATCCTCCCTTTGTAAATGATAAGATCATCTACAAGTGAATACCTGTCATCCTGTACTGTCCCATCTACTATGCTAGAAGCCCATGGGTTCTTAGCATACTCTACTACTATCAAATGTCTCCAATCCTCTGAAATCAGTGTAATGGAGCTCAAGTGAGGACGGCGAGATAAAGCATCAGCAACCACATTTTGAGTGCCCTTGACATAGGATATGTCAAAATCATAGGACTGAAGTTTGTTGACCCATTTCTGTTGCCTTTCGTTCAGATCTCGCTGCCCAAGAAAATGTTTCAGACTATTATGATCGGTTTTAACACTGAATTTACTACCAATCAAGTACTGCCTAAATTTGGACATGGCATGCATGATGGCCAACATTTCCTTATCATAGATACTGTAGCTCCGTTCAGGACCTCTTAGCTTCCTGCTCTCGAAAGCTATAGGGTGTCGATCCTGCATGATAACTGCACCAATACCCTCACCACTGGCATCGCAATGTAACTCAAAAGGTTTGGTGAAGTCCGGTAGAGCCAAAACTGGACATGTGGTCATGAGAAGTTTGAACTTCTCAAAGCACGCCTGTGCTAGTGGTGTCCACACAAAAGCACCCTTCTTAGTCAAATTAGTTAGTGGCGCAACATGCCGCGAGAATCCACTAACGAACCGACAATAGAAGGCACACAATCCTACAATTCCCCTGAGCTGTGTCAATGTCTCAGGTGTAGGCCAATCAATGATGGCTCAAACTTTCTCTGGATCCATGCTGACTCCTGCACCGCTGATGATGTGTCCCAGATATAAAAGCTCTACCATGCCTAAAGCACACTTGGACTCCTTGGCGTACAAGGACTCCCTGTCAAGTATACTCAGTACCTCATCCAGGTGAACCATGTGTTCCTCCCATGATTTGCTATAAACCAGGATGTCGTCGAAAAACACCAATACAAATTTCCTCAAGTGAGGATGGAAAACCCTGTTCATAGTAGACTGAAATGTGGCTGGAGCATTGGTTAAACCGAATGGCATAACCAAGAAATCATAGTGTCCACAGTGACATCTGAATGCAGTTTTCTCTATGTCCTCCTCTCGGACTCTGATCTGATGATAACCTATCCTCAAATCAATCTTTGAGAAGTAGCAAGTTCCATGAAGCTCGTCTATCAACTCATCTATCTGTGGGATAGGATACCTGTTCTTTACTGTCTTCTTGTTGAGCATCCTGTAGTCAATACACATCCTAAGTGTACCATCCTTTTTCTTCACCAAAACAACTAATGAAGCAAAGGGTAACTTACTCGGCCTAATGTGCCCCATAGCTAAAAGCTCCTTAATAGTCTTCTCAATCTCATCTTTCAATCGCTTGGGGTGCCGGTAAGGAGTAATCATGATCGGTTTCGTGCCCTCATCCAGCTCTATAATATGCTCAATACCTCTATCAGGAGGTCTACCTGGTGGAATAGCACTGAAAACCTTAGCATGTTTGATTCAAAGTTCATGCACATCTGGATGGTAAGAAGAAGCTTGCTGCTCCAACTGTGAAGGCATTAGCTTGCACTCAGCAGCCCACTCTACCATATCGTGGCGAATCAAACGTTGCATTCTCCGGAGTGAAATTTCTCTAAGGTTGTTGTCCTTGATGGCTTTTAGAATATGATTTGTGCCATCTATGCTGAATTTCATCTCCATGTCACGCAAATTAAGTGTGAACTCTCCTATCACATGAAGCCACTTCATGCCAAGAACTATATCCGTTCCTCCCATGTTCACAACATAAAAATCTGCCTTAAACTCAAAATTATTAAGTTTCAATGGCAAGTCAAATATCATCCTCTCGCAGTTGAGAGTGTATCCATCTGCAACCTTCACACGTATGCCTTCAAACTGCTGAGTTTGAATTCCCCATTTCCCCACTAACCGTGAATCGATGAAGTTGTGGGTTGCACCTGTATCTAGAAGAGATATGACCCTTTGACCAGCTAGGATCCCACGGAGTCTGAAAGATCCCTCTCTCTGCATGCTGGACATATGGGCCTCCTATAATTCTGTTTCTACTACAATTTCTGCCTCATTTTCTGACTCTTCTCCATCTGTATCATAGATTGGAGCTTGCTGATCAAAAAAATCAGTCAACGCTTCTCCCTCATAAAACCACTCCATGTGCCTGTTTTTCCCTTTGGGTTTGAGGGGGCAGTCATGATTAAAGTCATACGGACCCTTGCAGTAAAAACAAAGTTTCCTTCTACGTAAATCGTTCATTGTTTTTCGATCTAAAGGGGCTGCAAATTTCTTTTTTTGATCTGCATTATCAGCCTTCTTCGGATCTGATTTGTTCTCTGTGTAGGAGGTAGTTGGTTTCGAGCCAAATGGCTTACGAGGAGTAGTTAGCTTTATACTGCGAGCTTTCCTCATGGCCTCCTGTAAAGTAGGTGGATCAAATGCTTTTATCCAATCTTTCATGGGCTCGAAAAGACCCTCAATGAACAATATGATCAACCTTCTCTCTAAGATTCCTGTCACCATCACGAATAGTCTTTGGAACTCTCCAATGTACGATTCCAAGCTACCCAACTGTTTCAGTTGTGTCAGATCTCTGAAGAATAGTTCTGGATCACGTCTATCAAATCTCTCTACCAATCTATCAGTAAACTCCTGGTACGAGGTAATCCTGTCATAGTGAAGAGTAGCCATGCCATGAATCCACCAGTCATGTGCCACGCCATCAAGGTGAAGTGCTGCAAATCGAATGGCATCCTCCTCAGGCATGGGACGTAGTGTCAAGAATGTGTCAAGCTTACTGACCCAGGCACGTGCTGTAACTCTACCACTGCCATCAAAGTTCGCCAAAGTAAGCTTATTGGTAGCCTGTCTAAGATCATTCTGCTTGTGTCTAGGCCTCCTGTCATTCCTGCTTCTAGTGTGCTCTCTCTTCTGGCTCATGAATCTATCGAAGTTAAGGTGCTCCTTAACTCTCGGTGGCAATGCATCCCATTCATCATGCATAACCATGATGTTATCTGCAAAATTTATCTCACCACCCTGTTCAACTTCATCCTCTTCCTCAGCATCATTTCTGGTAAAAGTAGGACATGTAGCTCTCTCAAAGGTGCGTGCTGGAGCTATGACTCTCTTAGGCTCTCTGTGAATACTGCCCTCATGATCTCGATCCAGATTCTGAGCTCTATTAATTGTCAAATTTTGGACATTTGTGTTGAGTTGTTGGAGAATAGTTGCCACCTATTCTTGGCCTGCAACCATGCCTCTGAGCACATCTCTAGCTCCTCTATCCTCTTCATCAAGATAAGTCCTACGAGAACCTTCAGCATCCCTATCAGCCATGTTATCAAAGCCTAATTCTTCTTCCTGTTCGTCAAACGGAAATGTTTAAAAAGGTTCAAAAGTACTTCTCTGCAAACCTGAACCCCTGCATGAGTAATACCTTTCAAACCTATTCTGATGAGGCCGCATATAGACTGCTAACCCTGCAGGCTGGTAGGATCAGTGCTCTGATACCACTGTGATGAGCCCTGCTCGCTCAAACCTCTAAAACCAGTGTTTTCTTAAATGTTAATGAGTTATTTTAGTTTTTTAGAGAAAAGTTTATAGACAGAAGAGAACGGGCGCACAGCATAAATCCTTATAAAATGAAAATTTGAGCTAATTCAGGCAAATTGAAATTACAGAAGATAATAAATAAGCTCAACAATGGATTTAGAACTCATAATAGTACCTGAAAGCTTCCAGATTATTTATTTAAGAAAGTAGTCCAGTTCGCCAGCCAAGATGGTGAAAAACTGACCAAATCTGGTGTAGAAAGCTACAAAAAGCAAAGTCCAGCCTGAAAACGGTGGCAGATGATGAGTACAAGCCAAACGCCTAAGATGATGAAGAGAAACCCTCTGAAAAGAAGGCGTTTCTCAAAGAAATGCCCAAACGCCCTTGCACAAGAGCCACGCACTTCACTGCAAACAACCAGGATTCCCACTCAGAAGGTACGGCCAAGAAGTATAATGTCTGCCAGATGAAATGAAGGCGCCATCTCTCAAAACCCTCTGAAATTGATAAAGGAATTCAATAGGAAACACAGATCAAGCTCAGTAGAACCTCTGTATGAAGCTCTCACAAACTGCACGAATTCAGATGATCTATCACAGCCTCAAAAGTGCTCAACACTGAAGAGTTATCGTTCTTCAATGCAAGATTGTTCAAACCCTGATCACAGGAGAATGCACAGGAAGAATATCCAAGGCAAAGTCGAAATATCAAAAGGTGAGTTTCTCATTGCCAAAAATGCCTTTATAAGGAAGGCACGCATTTCCAAGAATATATTACATAGGTAATTGGTAAATAATCGATGATATTAACAGGAGCAAAGTGCTCAATAAATACTATACAGGATTTACAACAAGCCGGAAGGATAAGATCGGAGACGATCTTATCTTCAGGAAAAGCAGGAAGTTTCTAAAAGAAACTTCAGAAAAGATCTCGGACAACAAAGACGATCTTATCAGGATATTTTACAATATTGAGCATTAATAAATAAATAATAAACATTATTTTAATACCCTCCCTTAATGCTCAATCTATCTACTACACCAAGATGCCCTCTCAATTTTACAAACTTATCTGTACTGAGCGACTTGGTGAGAATGTATGTTGTTTGATCCTCTGTCGGAACATACAGCAACTGAACTGATCTGTCTTCAACCAGCTTCCGAATGAAATGACAATGAGTTTCCACATGCTTGGTTCGCTCATGGAAGACCGAATTCTTGGCAAGTTTGAGAACTCCCTAATTATCACAGAACAAGGGAGTCGGACCTGCTTGAGATATTTGCATATCTGCAAGCATCCGGCGAAGCCAAACTGCCTCACATGCTGCTTTTACTGCTCCCCGATACTCTGCTTCTATCGAGGAGAGAGCCACTGCCTGCTGCTTCTTACTAGTCCATGTGACTGCACCGAATCCCAAACTGAACACATACCCAGATGTTGATTTCCTGTCATCAACTGAACCTGCCCAATCTAAGTCTGTGAACCCACTGAGTTTAGGATCGTGACTCCGAGTGTACAAGAGTCCAAAATCAGGAGTGCCCTTCATATAACGTAGCACACGCTTCGCTGCTACCCAATGATCAGCCTTGGGGGCTGTCATGAAGCGTGATATGTAGCTCACTGCAAAACTCAAATCAGGTCTAGTAGCAGCAAGATAGATGAGGCTGCCTACTAGTTGCCTGAACAATGTTTTATCTACCACAGGTGAATCGGACTTAGCTGACAATTTAAGCCCTTTTTCCATGGGTGTGGAGGAAGGTTTGCAATCCTGCATTCGGAACTTATCCAAAAGACTTCGAGCATACTTGGACTAGGAGATGAAAATGCTGCTCTCTGTCTGCCAAACCTCAACACCTAAACAATAATGCAGGAGACCCAAGTCTGTCATGTCAAAAGTTTTGCACAAGTCCTATTTGATCTCAGTGATCAAATGTGCCGAACTGCCAGTAATGATCAAATCATCCACATAGACAACACGAAGCAGAATCTCATTACCGATATTCTTGACATGCAGGTTTGAGTCAGATGGACTCCTCTGAAAGCCATGATCTGTGAGGTATGTGTCAATTTTTATGTACCAAGCCCGAGGAGCCTGTTTTAGGCCATAGAGTGCTTTGACCAATCTGCACACCTTCTGTTTTTGACCAGCAACTTTGAAACCTAGAGGCTGCGTCATGTATACTTCCTCCTTCAACTCACCGTTGAGGAAAGCACTCTTCACATCCATCTGATGGACCTTCCAACCAAATTGAGCTACTAAGACAAGGACGAGTCGTATGGTACTCATTTTGGCTGTAGGAGCAAAGGTCTCCTCATAGTCAATGCCTTCTTTCTGTGAGAAGCCCCGTGCAACCAGATGAGCTTTGTACTTGTCAAGGGTTCCATCAGATTTGTACTTCACCTTGTACACCCATTTGCAGCTAATGGGCTTCTTCCCTGAATGAAGATTGGAAAGGACCCAAGTGTGATTCTTCTGAAGACTCTGGTATTCTGATTCCATCGCCTTTTCCCACTCAGGTATCCCTTTTGCCTCTGAATATGTCTGAGGCTCATAAACACCGTGGATGTTGGCCATGAGAGCAAAATTCACTGTAGACTGCTGTTTGCTCTTGTTTCTGGATGATCTACCCTCAATGAGCTCATCAGCACGAAGATCACTGATAGTCTTAGCCCACCATTTTGGCCGGAGAGTAGAGGGGCCAACATCAGATGTAACAGGAGGAGCTGGATCTGGTAGCGGATCTGGAACAAGTTCAGCAGGGGGATGTGCATTATCATCTGGAGGAAACTCAGGTTGAGCATCATCAAAGACTAGGTCTTCGTCATCCCTCCCATCAGGTGAGCCTAACGGAAGTCGGACGCCCATATCAGGAGCCTATAGAGGCTGATCCTCTGAATGTTGAACAAGTGAAGAAGAGTGAAATGGACCTCGTTTCTCATCAAAGACAACATCTCGACTGAAGATAAGACGATCAGTGTCTATATCAATCAGCCTGTATGCCTTGTGGTTGTCACTGTACCCTGTGAACATGAGTTTCTACCTCTTGGAGTCCAGCTTAGTGCGCTTGGCCTCTGGAATCAAAACATACACAAGAGAGCCGAAAACATTCAAATGACTGATCCTAGGTTTGCGACCAGACCAAACTTCCTCAGGAGTCTTCCCCTTAATAGCATGAGTGGGTGACCTATTAAGGAGATAGACTGAAGTATTGACTGCTTCTGCCAAAAACTTGGTAGGAACACTCCTGTGTTGCAACATGGAGCGAGCCATCTCAATAATCGTACGATTGCGGTGCTCTATAACACCATTTTGCTGAGTGTGTATGGTGCGGTTAACTGACGTTTTATCCCATGAGTATCACAGAAGTTGGAGAATGCACTAGAACAGAATTCCCCCCCATTAGCTGACCTAAGAGTTATAATACAAGAACTGGACTATTTTTCAACCAAGGCCTTAAACTTCTGAAATACATTAAAAACCTCTGATTTCTGTTTAAGAAAGTACACCCACATTTTCCTACTATAATCATCAACAAAAAGTAGAAAGTACTTGCAACCAATTACAGAAGAAATAGACATAGGGCCACAAATATCAGCATGAACTAATTGAAGTACCTTAGAAGCCCGCCAAGAGTCGCCATCCTTGAACGGTGTGCGATGCTACTTCCCACATGCCCTGATGTTCAGTCTGAATGTCAGGTAAGCCATCTACAAGTCCCTCTCGAGCAAGCTGAGAGAGATAGTGCACATTCAAGTGCCCGTACCGCTGGTGCCAAAGACTGGTGACAGCTAAATTTTTGGCTGCCAAGGCTAACTCCGGAGAATCACCAGTGTCCACAAGCCTGTAAAGGCCATGATCCTCTATCCCAACGGCCATCGTTGTGCGAGTTTCTCGATCAACAATCGAACATCTATGCGAGCTGAATACCACATCCATCTGGGAAGAATACCGCATAATCTGACTGACTGAGAGAAGATTGAGCTCGATATCAAGTACATAATGCACGTTGAGGAATATGAGATCCCTCCCGCCAAATTGAACCTGAACAGTGCTTGTGCCGACAACTGTGTATTCCTCACCTCCTCCAAATATCACTGAGTCAGTGCAAGGGGAAAAGTCTGTGAACCAGTCACGCCTATGCGAGAAATGACGCGAGGCACCAAAATCTATGTACCAAGCAGAGGATTTGACATGGTCTGCGGGCCTTTTTGCCATGAGTGCATAAAAGGCACATTCCTTTTGTTCAGAGTGCTCGGCGACATTCGCTTTCTGTTGAAACCCTCCCTGCTTCTTTTGCTCATAAGCCAAACGAGCATGGCAATCTTTCTTGATGTGGCCAAATTTATGACAGTAGTTGCATTGTATATTTTTCTTCTTCGGGCTGGTGGAGGTCTGACTTGAGCCTTTCTGCTATGAAGGCTGACCTTTCCCTTGATGCTTCGGATGGGTTTTGGCTGCAAAAGCTTGTTCCGTGGAAGATAATGATTCACTGGTACCGAACTGTTGTCTCCAGCGATCCTGCTGCAACAGGATAGTGCACAAATTCGGAAACTTGAGATCAACATTAGCAGACGTAATGTTGAGAGTCTCTATGAAGTGTTCATAGGACTTCGGTAGACTCTTCAAGGTGATCATGACCATGTCTTCCTCCTCCATTTTCCGACCAATCGCCTCCAACTGATCTCTAATCTCCTGGATTTTATTCAGGTGCGCTTGCAGAGTTGTCTTCTCATCCATCATGATAGAAAACAGCATATTCTTCAAGAAAAACGCACGGCTTTTGTCGGAAGTCTCATGCAAACCCTTCAAGTGATCCCAAATCTCCGTAGCTGATTTGCCAAGTGGAATCTGAGGGAGCTGATCATCAGTAACGGAAAGCTTAATAAGCATTACCGCTTCACGATTCTGCTCATCAAACTTCTCCTGATCCTTACCCGCCGCTTCGGGATGAGTAGCTTTGCCGAGGATCATCTGATCAAGGCAGCGGTATTCAAAAATTGTCAGCATCCGTTGCTTCTAGGTGTTGTAATTTTTGCCATTGAATCTCTGACTGCCCTCCAGCATTAAATTACTTAAACTGGCCATCTTCACGCTTTTCGAGGCACGAAAAACGATGAACTGAGAAGAGGCTAATGCACGAAACTCGAGGCACAAATTCCAATGCAAAAAACAGAGGCAGATTCAAGTACAAACTGAGAAAGTACAGTGTACGGATGGCACAAAATCCGAGGCACGGAAAACGATGCACCCAGAAAATTCAAAGACCAACCCAGTTGAGCTCTTGAAAAACCCACCAGGAATCTATGATCGAAAAAAAATTTCTGACTTGAAAATCCAGGCCAAAACCCTAGACGAACTTTCAGAATGCCCTACCCGCCATTAAAGCTTCAAAAAATTTGCAGAAACTTGCAGAACAAATGGAGAAATTCTTTTGAAAAGACGGCAAAACAGAGAGGAGATCCGTGACTAGAAGGTGATCAAAACGCGGCACAAATAGAAGCGCCCACGAAACTAGAAAACGCGAAAAGAAAAAAACGCGTTTAGAGCAACGAAAAAAACCCGTCACAGAAAAGCACGTTTCTCAAGAAAACGCGAAATTGCACGCCCAGGGGAGCTTCGAAAAGAAAATGTGACCAAATTTACAAAGAACTCTTGTCCAGAGGTCGCGTCCAGAACAAAACGCGAACAAAGGAGAATGAAACTCGCGTCCCAAAAGGCGGAAAAAACGCAGCAAAACACAACCTACAAATCACGCGACCAGGAACTTGACGAGATTCTTCAGAAAAGCCACAAATTCTTCAGAAGAAAATGCCCACGAAAAATTTTCAATCATAGCTCTAAGAAACTCAGACGCCCAATAATTTCGAAAATTTTCACTAAAAAATAAAATTCCAGGATTATAAAATTTTCAAAAAATCAATTATTTCGAAAAATCTGAACAAAATAATTTCAAAAAGAAATTATTAATTTTTCAAAAAGAATTGTTTTCCTCAGCTCTGATACCATATTACACAAGTAATTGGTAAATAATTGATGATATTAACAGGAGCAAAGTGCTCAATAAATACTATACAGGATTTACAAGAAGCCGGAAGGATAAGATCGGAGCTTCAGGAAAAGCAGGAAGTTTCTAAAAGAAACTTCAGATAAGATCTCGGACAACAAAGACGATCTTATCAAGATATTTTACAATATTGAGCATTAATAAATAAATAATAAACATTATTTTAATAGAATATACGCCCTTTTTGCCATCATTAAAATCTTTTAAAATAACATTAAGTCTTTTTCAATAGTCGTGACTTAATATTTGGGCGCCTTTAATATTTTAAGTGATTAAATATTAAATCACTTTTAGAGCATATTTAAGTGATTTAAAAAGTATAAAGTCAATTTGACTTTATAATTTAATATTAAATCAATTAATATTTAAATCACTTAAAAATCCATAACTCACTCAAAACACCAAATATTCCTGTGCCGTCAGAAGCTGTCGACTCCTGCGCTGCTAACGCCTGTTGGGAACCAATCAGTGGGCTCTGGAAACAAAAAAGATCCAACTCTCCAGAAAGTACCACTGACCCTCTAACCAATCCAGCTAGCCCACAAGGGTCCAATAAAGGGCTAACACACTGTTCCCGAGAACTGACTAGAGAGGGGACATCACAGATTACAACAGCTGCAAGGAAACTACACTACAAGTTGCCCAGCCCTCCTTATCAGTTTGTCATCTTGTGCTAATTATGACAAAATCCTAGCTAAAATCTGAAAATGGTGGCCAAACTGATCGATTTATCACAATAGAAACCCTAGCAGCCTGGGAAAGTAAGAACAGCACTATGATTGATGGTCTGAATACTGTGCTCAAAACCATAGGCACTGCAACAACATTTGAAAATCTGAGTTTTGATTATGTCAAACCCTGCCTAATATGAATAAAACCCTGCAGAAAATCAGAAGAAATTGCTCAAACGATAATTTCATCAGCTGAAACCCTCCTTTATCAGTCAAAAACAAGCAGACCCTTGATCAAACATGCCTAAAAATAGATGAAACTGCCCCTTTTGTGTTAAAAAATATCTCCATATGGAGCACACTTATAGACAGACCTTAATTTTGCTGTTTTATGCTTGTGAACTTATGAAAGTCGGTTATGCAGCATGTTCTCCAATATAGGAATACAATCTGATTCTTTTTGAAACTTTAACTCTGCTACAGAATAGCACTCTCCCGTATACGTGAGCACATTTTTGTTTTTGAAAAATCCATTTCCACACTATGAGGCAAGTGACAATCAATGGCATTACAAATTTTAAAGACTTCAAGAATCTTTCCCTTTAATGGAGTGTGTGCCTGTCTAAATTGTTGCATGTTATTTATTTGGAAAAGCTGTCATCACTTTACAGGAAGCGTGCCTTTGTATGAGCTAACATTTTTTGTGTTTTGAAAAATGCATGTCTTCTACATGGCACATGCTCCACTCTAGTTCTTCACCTTTTACTTTTGGGAATTTATACTCCCCTTCTATCAGATGCATGCCTATCCATGCAGCAATATGTTTTAGACATTGCAAAATCTGTTTACCTTCAATAACGTGTGTGCTGGCCTATTGAGCAACATTTTTTATGACTTGAAATTTCCCATTGTACACATAGGTGCACTCATTTATACTGAGTTAAATATTTTATGCCTAAATGATTTTTGTTCTCTATTGTTTGAGCTTTGATTTTGCCTCACCCAATGCATTAGAAAGCTCATTTTGTTGGCCCTCCAAAGAGACTGACTAGAGAGGAGCAAAACAACATTGATAACCATAACAAGGGTTGAAATATGAATTATAAAGAGAGAAACAAGATTTTAGCTTAAAACATGACACATTACAAAAAAATCATAAGGGTACAACAAAATCAATATCACAATCTATGACCATATCATCTATTTTGAGGTGTCATTTAACAATACTCCCTTCTGTGCAGCCCATATTACCAGCCATCCATGTATGCAAGGAAGTCAACCAATTAGAATAGGGGGATAAATATAGGATGTTTATTGTGTTACACAATTCTCATGGATTTTTTACATGCATAATATTGATAAGAGTATTTGTTTATAAGAGGAATGAATGTACAATCTGTCATATGTAGACCCTTGTACTCAAACATCATATCTCCCATCTTTTCCTTTCTAATATGTACTTGCTGGATGATGCATTCTTGAGTTCTCCATATAATTCTCCATCGAGTTTCTTTCTTCATGAGTTAATGCCTCAGTATGTTGGAGACAATGTACATTTTCAATATGACTAATAAACACTTATATATGACATGTTCATTATGTATTTAATTTGTCAATATAATCCATACAATAGTTATTTATGTGTGTGATGCTTCTTGTTCAAATTTTTTAATTTAGAATTTAGTAGCTACAAGTCAACCAATTATATAATCAGATAAAGGACCTGCAAATTCTAGGACAAATGAACCGTCTTTGCATACCTTGATTAGTTACTAGTACAGAGTATCTTCTGCATACCTGAACTCAAAGGAATATATGCTAAACCATGGCGATGACAGAGATCAGCTGCCTTTTCTTCATTGCCCACTTCTTGTGCTAAAGAAACCTTGGATGAAAACCATACAACAGAAACAAGGTTAGAATATTAAACACCAAAAATGCAGATGTCCAAGTAAACAGCCAGCACATTGTTTGTTATTTTGGAGTAAAAACCTCTAAAGTAACAAACAATGTTATGGCTGTTTAGTTTTACCAAAAATAGGTAAACACAAATACAAATAGAAATCCAGAAAAAAACATTACTCAAAAAAATATATATTATAAAAAAATTTAAGAAACTGAAAGCAACAAATAAATTAGTCAAAAACACTTAAACCATTCAAAAAGCAATCCTTCAAGATGTTTGAGATGGAATTGTAGGCAATGTCTAGACATGATTAATCATTAATTTTTTTATAGGCAAGAGTTCATCAATGATACATTGATATATAATTAACTACAGTATTTTACATACCCTCCAGGTTTGTGATTTATTTCTTCCACTTGTTTTGAAATTAAGCCCATGTCATAGTTTTATTGACAATTTGTATTTTTACAAGCTTCTCGAACCTACATGCAATGAGGAAGACTGGTAAATTTGTAATAATTGTGTCACCAAAATGTAATGTCCCCATTTTGGCCATACGCTCTTCATTTGGATTTAGCCTATTTCCAAGAATCCGTAGGCTACTCAGTTGTGCTAAATCTAGGGTTTCCATTTTCAGTAAGTCCTGCTTCCAGCTCAATTCAGTTTTCTGTGAGTTTTGTTCAAGATTTACTATTTATAGCAGTTGGCTATTTTTAGTAAGTCATTTTGTGGCAGTGGCATCGGCATCAGTTCAGCTCAAGTCATCTTGTCCTTCTTCAGTTTCAATTTGGTTTGGTTATCTCCATGGATTAAGTTTTATACTTAGTCATTTTTATGTTTCTCAGTTGTACCCCCACGCCTAGGAATGATCACTTCATGTTGTTTTTAAAAGGGGGTCATTAAGGGGTCAATGGTGCATTTAATGAATTATTAAATGCTTTATTGTTGCAAAATGAAGTTGGACGCCTAAAAGAGGTTGATTAATATTTTATTATTTCAAAAAGTGAAATGCTTAAAGCGGCGTCCCTTTTGGAAGTTGAAGTGATTCAACTTCTTGGAATTTGAAGAGACTCTTGTTGCTTCATTTGTCGACTAAAGCCTATATATTGATGTTTTATGATGAGTTGATTATGCATATGTTTGAAGAGCAAAGTTACGCTGCTGGAATGAATCCAGACCCTGGCTAAGGGGAAGCTTAGCAAATTGACTCCATTCTTCGGGCCTGAAACTATGGATCCCTAGATGGTGGATTGAGAGTGTGTTTCATTCAGAAGTGCACATTGAGCTTCACTGTTGAAGAATTTGATATATTTTTCAGTTTTTGAGCTTGCTGGTTTGTTCATGGCTGAAGGTGATTTTCATATGCAGCTCTTTGAATGATTTTAATTGCACATGGGTATTGGTTCTTTTAGTTTGTGTGCTTGAGGCGTCCCTATTTGTGCAAGATCATAATTTATAATAAAGTGGATGATTTTTAAAGAGAGGTCAACCCTCTCCTAGGGCCGTACCATTTCAAGAAGATAGCTTTGAAATTTGTGTCTTCTTTTTCGTATTTGATTTGGCATTAGAGTTTCATGTGAGCTGGTCACCATGTTTCTTGTGATTAATTGCTTCTAATTTGAGGTGATATGGTGAAGTATTGTGGAGGTTATGAACATTTGGGTGTTGCATAGTTGCTGGTTGAAAAATTACAAGCTGCTGGTTTTATATCGGACTTAGCTCTTTTCTTGATATGCAATACTTCTTGGGCATCTATGCTGCTAATTCCATGTGCATTCCATTTGGAGAAGATAGAAGCATTTTGGAAGAAGATTTGGACACTTTAATGATGACCAGCTGCTGCCTCATCGAAGTTTGGTGAACTGTGGTAAGAGATTTGAACATTCCTGATATGTTGCATTTGTTGGTTATGAAAATTCAGTTTGTTGGTTCATTATATCTTCAGTTTGCTGGTTCATTATATCAAATTGAGCAAAGTTCAGATTTTAGCTTGTAATTCTGTATTTGTGAAGATTAAAAGTTGGAAGAATCATCTTTCAAGTATTTGCATTGGTTATGTTATTGTAACACTTGTAAATTGCAGATTTATTTCATTGTAAGGCTGTGAATTAGTAGTACTAATCCAGTCATTATTATTGCTGCATTTACTTGTGAATTATAATGCAAAACATTAATTACCCCTGGATGGTTTACCGCCAGCGTGGAGAATAAACTTTGTAACTCTCATTGTACCCATTGAAAAGTGGAGAATTCCCACTCAAGAGTGGATGCCCGCCGCAACGGATGAATTAGTTGAATTGTTTGTAGTATTCCCCCCACTGTTTAAGTGGTTGAGCGGAAATCTTTATGGCTGGTTCACCGCCTAAGTTCTTTCAGTTTTGTAATACTTACTCCGCCATATGTTAGCACCTCGCCTTCAAAGGGATCTTGTGCGCACATTCTTGGTGTTGAGTTTTATCATTTACTTTCAGTTGTTGAGTTATTTAGATCCTAGGGATCCTCTGACCATATGCTCTTCCCTCTTCCTTCAATGGTTTTAGGGCACATTCTTGGTTAGAGTTACCTTTCGCATCATTTTGGTTTTAGAGGTAACCTTAACGGGTGCGTGTTGCAATTGTAATTGATATGTAAAATCAAGAAAAATTTTAAGAGGCATATTTCACAAAAGAACATTGAAAAGATCCAATAGTAGTTAATATCAAAAATAAATTTGAGTATGCAGAAATTGTATTTATTATTAAGGGCGTATTTACAGACAAAGGAAGTATTCATAGGTAAGCAAATTTAAACTTCATTCTAACAATGAAACACAAACAGTACTTAGATCAATGTGAGTAACCAAATTTGTGTGTGTGGCGAGATTTTAAAGAGTTTGAGCTTAGGATATATTCACAACACATTGGCCCAATGTGAATGAGGTTCCAGTTTTGAACCTCTTGGGTAACCCATAGTGTCCAAATTGTGAGAAAAATGGAGAGACAGAATTCCATTAAAGTGTGAACCAGACAGCTATGAAAAATGACAACATTGTATGATTGTAATCTATAATTGTGGGTTTCCCCATTAATGGGATTGGAGACAAAAAAGGATGCTAGAGAGAAAGCTAAATGGCTTTTGCACACGTATCTTTGATGTCACATTGTTATTGAAAGATAGCGTCGGTCAGATTTGAAAAGCCATTGCTGCAAGCACCATCGTATCTGATTGATCCTATCGCTATTTCTGAAAATCGTTGAGTATAAAATGCGAATCATAGTTGTATTCTAAATCAATATTTATAGTGATATTCGCTGGTTAGTAAATATGTTATGCTAAACGCATTGTTAACTATGTGTTAACACGGACTCTAAAGAGCACGTCCCATGAGTGGACGTGTCTCCACTCTTGGAGACACGTCCTCTCATGAGACGTGTCTCTTAGAGGCCTGTTTTCTTAAACATATATCTTGCGAATCCCTCAATGATATGCAGTCATAGAAATCTGATAATGTTCTGCAATCAGCACATTAAAATCTAAATCTGTAAGTCGAAATTCTGTCTCTCTGAAAGTCGAAAATCTGTATCTTAACTTTTGTAGATTTTGAAACTAAGAATTATTGTAGAACCCTTGAATCCCTCATTCTTGCTATTAGATTTGTTTACATTTACATGGTATCAGAGCCAGGCTGTGCGTATCCCAAACAAATCTAATTACCAGGTTGCTCTAAGAAATTCGTATTTTCCAAAAATCGAATTTTACTCATTTTTCATAATGTCAAGTGTGATCAGATTTGAAGATCGCCTTGCAGGAGCAGAAAATTTCACATCATGGAAATTTAGAATCATGATGATCCTTAAGGAACATAAAGTAGACTCTCTTGTAAGAGAAAATTTGGAGCAACCCAAGTCTGAACCTGAGAGAACTCAATGGGTAGAAAACAATGAAAAGGCCATGAAAATACTTGTAGATGCAGTTAGGGATCACATAGTGCCTATCCTAGCTAAACATGAATCTGCCTACCTCATGTTCAAATCTCTTGAGAGTACCTATGAGATCAACAACACCTACAGGACTCTTGCTTTGAAAAGGCAAATCAACAATGTTCAGATAAACAAAGGAGAGTCCATTAATGCATACTTCATGAGGATTACTGAACTGAGAGACCAATTATCCACCATTGGATATCAAATTGACAGCAAAGAGTTAGCCCTAATTGCTCTAGGAGGTCTCCCAAACTCTTGGGAGTCTTTTGTTCAAGGTATAAGTGCAAGATCTAAACTCCCTAAGTTTGATAGGCTAAGATCTGACTGTCTTCAAGAAGAATCCAGACTCTCCTCTAAAGAGAATAAACAAAAGAAAATAGATGAAGACATCCTTGCACTCAACTCAACATCTAATAAACAGAGTAAGAAAAAATCTTTCAAGAAAGGGTCTTCCAAAAGAAAGAGAAATTCAAATGGAAAGGGTCCTCATAAGAAGAAAGATATTTCTCAAGTACAATGCTTTAGATGTGATCAATATGGTCACTATGCATTGAAGTGCCCTGATAGGACTAAACAACAAACTTCCTTTGCTAAAGTAGGAAAGTCAAATTCAGATCATGAACCTGAAAATTTTGTGTTCCATTCAGCCCTTTCTAGTCAAGTATCCGAACCCACTCTCAACTGGGTGATTGACAGTGGTGCTTCTAGACATATCACAGGATTCAGAGAACACTTAGATACTTTGACCGAAAGGTTTGATGAAGAAGTAACCATCGGGGATGATTCAGCACACCCTGTAAGAGGGGTTGGAACTTGTTCTATCAAGTTGAAATCTGGGCTTTCTCTTCAACTCTCTGAAGTCTTGTTTGTACCTGGAATAAAGAGGAATCTTATATCCGTATCTGCCCTTGAAGACAATGGTTATAGAGTTACCTTTATAGATGGAAAAGTTCTTGCCTGGCCTAAAAACTCATCCATCAAGAAAGCCCTCACCATAGGTATAAGACAAGGGTACCTTTATAAACTATGCATTGAAGTTAATCAAGCCCTTACCATTGACACCTTTGATTCAAATGAGATTTGGCATAGAAGATTAGGTCACCTTCATTTCCGTGCCCTACCTTCTGTGGAAAAACTTGTAACAGGCTTACCTAAGTTAAAACCATCTCATGAAGGAACTTGCAAAGATTGTGCCTTAGGGAAGAATTCAAAGGGATCCTTTCCCTCTAGTTTGAGCAAAACTCTTAATGTGTTAGAATTGGTTCACTCAGACTTATGTGGACCCATGTCTGTACCCTCTAAAGCAGGATTTCTTTACTATGTCATATTTGTAGATGACTTCTCTAGGAAAACCTGGATCTACTTCCTTAAGTGTAAAGAATCATTAGAAATCCTCAAAAGGTTCAAAGAGTTCAAAGCCATCTCTGAAAATTTCTCCGGAAAGAAAATAAAGATCTTAAGAACAGACAATGGGAAAGAATACACCTCTGAGATTTTTAAGGAATTTTGCCTAGAAGCTGGAATTAAGAGGGAGTTCACAGTTGCCTACAATCCCCAGCAAAATGGGGTTGCTAAAAGGAAAAACAGAACCATTGTAGAAGCTGCTAAGGCAATGCTACTTGACCAAAACATTGATACTTCTTTTTGGGCAGAAGCATCTAGGACTGCTGTCTACATTCAAAATAGATGTCCTCATTCACATCTTGATAACAAAACTCCTGAAGAAGCCTTTACCGGTGTGAAACCTGACATCAGTCATTTTAGGATCTTTGGCTGTCCTGTCTATATTCATGTACCTAAAGAGAAGAGATCCAAACTAGAACCTTCCGGAAAGAAGGGGGTGTTTATGGGTTATAGTGAAAATTCCAAAGCATACAGGATTTACATTCCCGGGCATAATCAAATTGAGTTGAGTCGAGATGTCATCTTTGAAGAAGACATTGCATTCAAAAGGGCAAGAAGCTCCTCTGAGTTAGAAACCCTTTCTCCTAGTGTACCCGAGGTGGAACCCGACTCTGATTCAGATTGGGCTGGAAATGTAACCGATCGAAAAAGCACATCAGGATGTTGCTTCAGTTTAGGATCGGCTATGATCTCCTAGATTTGCAGAAAACAATCTTCAATTGCACAGAGCTCAACAGAAGCTGAATACATTGCAGCCTCAATGGGAGCAAGGGAAGCAGTGTGGCTTCGTAAATTGCTTGTGGGACTCTTTGGTGAGCCCTTGGATCCAACAATTATTCATTGTGACAATCAAAGTTGCATCAAACTCTCTGTAAATCCTGTCTTTCATGATAGATCGAAGCACATTGAGATCCCCTATCATTATGTAAGAGATATGGTGGAAAAGAAAGTAATTCAGTTGGAGTATATTAGTACAAATGATCAAACTGCGGACATTCTCACCAAGCCTCTCTCCCGAATCAAGTTGGAACACTTCAGGAAGAAACTTGGTATGGTTGAAATGTAATTTGTTATTTATGTTTGAAATACAAATTGTTTATAAATTGTACTAATATAAAGATGTTTAATGTGTAAACTCTTTTGTCATGTGTGTGACTCCATGACTTTATGGGCCTATTTTTCTTGTATGCATTATTGAAAGGTGACGATCTTTCTAATAATGTACACTTGTAATTGACATTGTAAAGTGACGACTCTACAATGATCAAACTATCATGGCAGATATCATGTGACTTGATATTATGGACATGTCATGATAGTGTCTCTTATTGATATCATGGGACTTGATATCATTTGTAGATCATTATGATCATTAAGAGATAATCATGGTGGATATTTATATCCATGGATATGCCATGAATTATGGTAGACATCATGTGACTTGATGTCAGTGCACATACCATAATAATAAGATATGATATGAAGAATGTCATGTGACTTGACAATATTGAGAAATCATATTATGTCTTAGATATCACGTGTTTAGGTGATATCTCTAGTTATTAGATTTGATACATCTTCCCTAGCTAAGAGGGAGTGTTATTGAAAGATAGCATCGGTCAGATCTGGAAAAGCGATTGCTGCAAGCACCATCGTATCTGATTGATCCTATCGCTATTTCTGAAAATCGTTGAGTATAAAATGCGAATCATAGTTGTATTCTAAATCAATATTTATAGTGATATTCGCTGGTTAGTAAATATGTTATGCTAAACGCATTGTTAACTATGTGTTAACACGGACTCTAAAGAGCACGTCCCATGAGTGGACGTGTCTCCACTCTTGGAGACACGTCCTCTCATGAGACGTGTCTCTTAGAGGCCTGTTTTCTTAAACATATATCTTGCGAATCCCTCAATGATATGCAGTCATAGAAATCTGATAATGTTCTGCAATCAGCACATTAAAATCTAAATCTGTAAGTCGAAATTCAGTCTCTCTGAAAGTCGAAAATCTGTATCTTAACTTTTGTAGATTTTGAAACTAAGAATTATTGTAGAACCCTTGAATCCCTCATTCTTGCTATTAGATTTGTTTACATTTACACACATCTTGTGGCAACCCAAGGTTGGCTGAAGCAAGTGTGGTTATTCAAGATTCTTTAGGAGCTTTTACCCATGGTGAGACTTTCTTTACGGAAACTCAAACAAATAATGAAGCAAAATGGCAACCAACAATTCAAAGCATATTTCTAGTGGTTTATTTGGATTATAAATGATTGATTGTGGAAGGTGACTCTTGTTGAGCACAATCAACATCATTTTAATGCTGAAATGTTGGTATTGACCAAATGTGTAACGTCCCAAAGTAACATTTTTCTGGTTTTTGCACTTTCACAATGACAAGCATGCAACTTTAACACCATTGAATCACCAAGATCCCAATGTGAGCAACATAAGAGCATACAATGAAAGGGGGTTAGATTAATAATACACATAATACTTGTTGGAGGCAAGCCACACATTGCACTTTTACAAATCTAGAAGTAATGAAAAACTTATTATAGCGGCAAGCCTTCCAGATGACAAATAATAAATACTGAACCTAGCGGAGAACCACACAAATTATTGTTAGAAATAATAATGTTGGACAATAAAAATATTATTTTAATGTTGTGAACACATAGCCATCCAAACTCACAACACTAAACTAATATTTATGGCAATAAACCACACAAAAACTTACAATATAAAATATTATTTTAATAATGAACTGAAATATTGTTTGTCATTGCAAAAATATCAATGCCAAAAATAACAAATTAAACCAAAATTCAAACTATGCAACTCCCCCTTGAAAGGTATAGCTGCCTTAATGAAGCACAGAAGGCTGTACTGATATTAATTCAGTAGGAATGTCTTTGGCTTAGTGTGGCTACACTATTGCAAAGCTCACACATAATAATATGACCTTTTTAATGAATTAAACCCCTTTACAGATCGGTGCAGCAGCCAAAGGCTATTACAAAGGCTACTACTAGTATATTATGTGGCTACAATCCCTTTTTATGGAGCATGAAAGCTGTGCTCAAACATAACAAGTGGTACAGCAGCTTTAGTTAACATTTATCTTTATATTTTAGGTCGCTACCTTCCAAAATAGAGTTGGCCACTCCAAACCAAATTAATATGATATTAAAGAAAGATGCCAGCTGAAAGATTATTGAAAATATAGCAGTACAGCTATCACAGTTTCCATTAAAATCCACAACAAATAACTCAGCTGAGCTTGCAAAAAGGTATGGCCAGCAAGATGATAGTACTTCATGTAACAATATTCACTATAAATCAGAAACTCGCACGAAAAATAAAATATCACACCAATATTTGCTTATTTTTTATAATCTCATACCACACAAATCACTTTAAAACATGAAATCTTAACACCAAACTGAATATAAATCACTGAAAATCTCAAAACAACCAAATAACCAAAATTGGAAGAACTTTGTATCTGTTTAGCACAATGATAATTCTTCAATGGAATTATTCAAATGAATAGGAGGATTTTTGTCCTTTAATCTATTCTTTGTCAAAGGGTTTTCGTCCTAGGGTAGAGAAGATAAACAATGTTCAATCTCAAGACAAATAAATTTGATAATATGAATTGGTAACCCTCTCCATTCCTCAAGTCGCAGAAGTTATTTTTTTCTTTTTCCCTCCAAACTTGCTTTTTTTTAATGAGTAGAAGAGCCTTTATAAAATACATTCTTTTTGGACCCCATTCCTAGCATCATTTTTGGACTCTTTTAATACAACTTTTTTAATAATAAAACATAAGTTGTATTTTTATGAATATAACTTAAAAGTTGCTTTCTCAACAACTTAAACTATTAAATTACTTCCTTTCCTCCAAAAAGGGACATGACAAAATGTCATATATACAATACTGCAAGTTTTACTTCAGACTGAGTTTTCGACATGAAAATGGAGTTTTGATCTAATTTGGGGGTCTCAACTAGATTAGAAGAAAACGACAAGATCAGAGGAATCACCAATTCTACTTGCAAAACAACAAAGTAGATTGATTAAAATTAAACATACTGAACTAGAACATTTCAGAAATTAAATCACAAAAATGGCAATAAAAACAATCTTATAATGAAAATCAGAAATAAAATAATACACTACGACATAATTAACTTATCAAATCAGAATTGACATAAACAACACACATAACAAGAATGCAAAACAAAGTTGAACACCAATCCTATCCTATGGGCCCTTTCCCAATCAAATTGTTTTCATATTAATATAAATAAATAAGTCTGTCTACAACAATGAATGGCTGTAGAGACACAAATCTGAAATCTAGAGAATGAATGTACAGAGTACTTGCCTAAGACATCTATACTTATATAGATACTAGGAAGTGGCAATACAGATCACCACCCAGATTATTCCTATACTTATGCAATCAATTCTAAAACAAATTTTTCCTATTCTATCTTCAACCACGATGGTTCAACTATTCAACAAATCCTCCAACAACATTTTGTTTCTTATAAAACAACCATAACTCTTTGGAACTTTGTGCACACACTTTGAGTGTTGTTATAGATCTTCATGTCATATTCACTCCTCAACAGTAAATTGGTTTGGACAATTCAACAATCTTATTTATGACAATTATTGTCTTGTACAGAAAAATAATTGACTTGTGGCATCAAAGGGAGCCGGGTGTGACAAGGAGACTGCTTATGCAGCCAAAGGAATATCTTGTCACAAGAAAAAGACTTGCACAACAAAGGCATTCACTTGCATGGCGAAGCGGTCTCTTGTGCAGCCACTAGAAACCCTTGTACAACAACTAGGATCTCTTGCACAGCAGCAGGAATGTCTTGTGTAGCAACTACAATTCCTCGCTCTGTTAGTGTTGTGTGGCTTCGGGAGATATTTTCCCTTAAATATAATGTATCTAAGGCAGGTCAGCCATCAAGCTTTATAAACAAATATTGTAATTGCTAGGTCGGCTCTAGAGTGAGCTCGCCTAGGCTTGTATAAATAGGAGAAGGTGTCTCCTCATTTCAGCAATCAATCAAGCAATTCATTCCTAAGTTTGAATTCTTTCAGCAGCAGGTCGATTTTCTAAGCAGCAGATTAGAATCAAGGAGAAGAGTCAATACTTGTTGTATTCATGAAATTGCACCATATACAAGTGCAGATCCATTGTATTGTATTCGGCCTTTCTAGGGCCTGTTATTATTCTGTTTTATAAAAGAATATTTTGCTGGGTTTTCTCCCTCAAGTAGGAGGGTTTTCCCAAGGTAAAATACTATGTTATTGCTGTCTATGTTGAGTTTTCCGCTTTCTGTTAAATCTGATCTAAAACTAACATGGTATCAAAGCGGGTTCAGGGGAAGATCTGATCAGATTTGTTTAAGCAGTCAAAACAACTCTTTATTTAAGGCAGTTTCTCAAAAATATTGTGTGGCGTTTATGTTGGCGTACACACAGTTGTGGATTTCTTTTCTATTTATCTCTGTTGGTGTACACACAGTTGCTATCTCCAACACAGGTTGATACTGCTCAGAGATATTGTGTGGTGTTTCTATGAAAGGATATCGATCAATCCACCACGAGATTGCGGGGCGTTGCTGACCCGGGATTGCAAACTAAAGCCCTGACAGAGGTTGTCAGAATTTAACAGCGCCATTGTGGAGGACGTCTTTCATGTGTCAAGAGTCTGAGGTCCCTTCCGACTGGCATCCAACCGAATATCATTGTGATCAAGGAAAAGGTATAAATCTGGAAAACTTCTGCAAGGCGTCAAGATTCGTTCCTTCCTGGCATTGTTTCGTTGCATGAACTGGTGGTAATTATTCATTCCTGATCAGGATTGTGGGTTCCACTAGCGCCAAGTGCCGCCTGGTTTCACATCTAAATTCTGAGTGTATAAGGCTGGCCCGGGTATCGGTGTGGAGAATTTATTATGTAAATCGAATTTGTTTCTTGATCGCTGTAAGTTGTTCCAAAGTGTATCGGTGGTTGCCATAAATCACTACCACAGTGCGTAATTCCCGATATTATATGCTGCTACATTATTCTATGCAAGTATTTTGTTGTGGAGTTTGATATTTTAATTTGCACATGGTGTTGTTTGTTAGTCTATCCTGAGCAAGTATCATCACATGGGCACCCCAACATTTGAAGGTGTGAATCACAATAGGAGGATATGTGACAGCTTTCTTCATTATCGGGAAATACTTTGGAGCCATCAGTTGTCGCAATGACAAAGAAGGATATTGGTGTATGTTTCAGCCGGTAGTTATACATTTGTGAAGTCGTGTTCCCTGTTCAATGATGGTCAAGGGGTAATCTACCGTTAGTCATTTGGAGGCATTCTATTTATCTGGAGCAATCTTACTACCATCTGGGCTATTACTAACAACGTGTTCTTTGGGACTCAGTAATTCTAAAGTAAGTCGGCATTATATCTGGGCAATGGGTGTCACTGTCAACTCTTTGAGTTTGAATTCGCTAGAAGCTTGAGTGAATTGTTGAGAATAAAAAATCAGTGTTGAACAACTTTTCAGAGTTTGTTGCTACGGTCTGAAGGTAAAACACATTCCAGAGAGATTTATGTCTGTAGTACAATACCTTGGTTCATTTGTTTTGCCGTTGATAGAAGAAATGCGGGCACAACTGCAAGAGAGTTTGGAGTCTATATCTCAAGCGTGATATGCAACAATGACATTTCAGGAAACAACACAGCTAGTTGAAGGTGTAGTCAACACATATATGATGTTTCTTGATAGGGAAATGTTGATGTTTATTGGACAGCGTCGGTCGCATCTTCCAGATCAGATCAAAGCAATTAAATCATAGCCTATCGGCTATTTAATTGGTGTAGAACAAACTCTTAATTGTGACACGTCTCTTGCTAAATATAAGTTTGGTAAATTTATGTGAACAGATTAAATGCACAGAAAATAATTCAAAATCAGACAAAATAACACAGCATATACCCTGGGAAAACCCTCCTCTTGAGGGAGAAAAACCCAGCAACAAAGATCTCTCTTATATTTGTTATAACAGTGGCAATTTTACACATTACAATGAGGTCTAACACAAGACCGATATACAGCACCTGGCAATATGGAATGACAGATGACAACCTGCTAAATCACACCTGGAAATGACTGAACACAGATCTGGCAATGTTCGCTTTGCACTGGATGGTCTTCAATCTGTGCACTGGATGGTCTTCAATCTGTGTTAGCTCAACACTGTGTAATATTCACACTGAGTAAAGTCTTGGCGCTGAATGTGTTCGCCCTGTATCTTGAATTCGCACCTTGCTTATTAGATAAATTCGCACTTGATGAACTGATATATTCGCACTTTGCTAGAGGATTACAATGGACGAATCAAGGTGTATATATACAAATTAATGGAGAGACAAATCCTTTATGTCGGCCTCTTAAGAAATCGCTTATCTTCTTAATGAAAGTCAGCTTTGAAATATATTAAATATCCTCTAATAAAGATCAATTCGAATTCTTTCATGTCAGCCATAATATGAAATGAGTATAAAACAAAACAATGAATATAAATTGAATAGCCAACAGCTACCATTCAATTTAAGTCTCCACGAGAGAGCTGAGCTGGAAGGAACTACTGAAGCTGCTATAACATTAACAAAGTTAACATTTCTTTATTAAGAAAAGGCACGATTATCCTTGGAGGCGCGATTATCCTTGGAGGCGCGATTATCTATGAAGGACGACTTATTGTTTGATTGAGGCCGACATGATGGTATTGAAAGGTTGCGTCTCTCTCCATTCATTGTGTATATATTACCATTCCTTGCTCTCATTCGATTATCATATTCATTCAGTTCATTTCGATATTCATTCCATATTCATATCAGTGCAAGTTCTTCAAGTGCGAGTTTGTGCAAAGAACAGATTGTGATCTGAGTAAAAGGCAGAGATAATTATTGGCAGTTTATATTACTCAGTTCTGTATTGCATCAGATTGTGATGCTGTGTATTGGCCTTCTTATTGGCCTATTGTAAAGGACATTCATTTATTGATTCAATAATATAAAGGATATTATTGGCTAGGTTTTTCTCCCTCAAGAGGAGGATTTTCCCAGGGTATCTGCTATGTACTGTGTTGTTTTTTTAATTAATTTCTCAGCATTCAAATCTGTTCATTAAATTTAACATGGTATCAGAGTGGGTTTGAGAAGATCGCGATCAGATTTGATACTACAGCGATACTCCATTCTCTTCGTCTTAATTCTTTGTCTATCTCTACCTCAATCAAGATGGTGAACGGATGCAAGATCGAGGATAGACTCAAGGGAGCATTCAACTATACATCATGGAGGTTTAGGATAATGCTCACCTTAGAAGAGAATGGTTTGGCTGAGTTTGTGGAGACCAAAGTTCTCGAACCTGAAGAGGAAGAAGAGAAGTTGCAATGGAGGAAGAAAGACATCAAGGCAAAGAAGTTGTTGGTTGATTCCGTCAAAGACCATATTGTTCCAATTGTCTCCAAGTTGAAGACTGCAAGGGAGATGTTCAAGACATTAGAGGAGATGTACGAAATCAACAACACCAACCAAACTTTTGCACTGAAGCAACAACTACACCATGTGAATATAGCGAAAGGAGAAACAGTGATTGCCTACTTCATGAGGATCTCGGAGTTGAGAGATCAGCTCTCTACAATTGCTCATGTGGTTGATGATAAAGATCTAACGATGCTTGCTCTCAATGGTCTTCCATTATCATGGGAATCCTATATTCAAAGAATTAGTGTAAGATCCAAACTTCCAAAGTTTGATCGTTTCAGAGCCGATTGCATTCAAGAGGAATCAAGATTGGTGGCTAGAGGCGTTGGTCAAAGTTCATCTAATTAAGATATTCATGTTCTCGCCTCCCAAACTTCAAAGAAGAAAGGAAAAGATGGAAAGAAAGGATTCTTCAAGAGGAATCGAGATAAGGGAAATGATGGTGCTCCTCCTTCCAAGAAAAAGAGAGACTTGTCCAAGTTCCAATGCTTTAGGTGTGATAAGTTTGGCCACTTTGCTAAGCATTGTCCAACTAGACCTAAGCAACAAGCCACCGTTGCAGATGTTGATGATGCTTCTCCGCAAAAGGATACATGTGAATATTTATTCTACTCGGCATTATCAAGCAATATACCTACAGACACTAACACTTGGTTGATCGACAGTGGGTGCTTCTCGACACATCACGGGTTTTAAGGAGCACTTATCAAGCTTGGTGGAGAAAGAGTCTTCTGAACAAGTCATTATTGGAGATGATACAAGCTACTCCATGAAAGGGATTGGGACTTCTACTCTTCATTTGGATTATGGCATCACACTTCAGTTAAGTAGTGTTCTTTATGCTCCAGGAATCAAGCGCAATCTCATTTCAATTTCAGCTCTAGAAGATAAAGGATATCAAGTTGCCTTCTCAAAAGGCAAAGTACTTGTGTGGATGGAGAATTCAAGCTTCAAGGATGCTCAAGTTATTGGTGTTAGACATAAAAGTCTCTACAGACTTTGTACGAGTCCTCTACAAGAGTTAGTTCATAATTCTTAAAGTTTATGTGATGTTTGGCATTGAAAATTGGCTCACCTACACTTCCAACCCTTACCTATCATGGACAAGATGGTTACAGGTCTTCCTAAGTTCAATCAGGAGCATGAAGGAACTTGCAAAGGTTGTGCATTAGGTAAGAATACAAAAGCTCCTTTCCATAATAGAGAAAATAGATCTAAGTGCATTTTAGACCTTATTCATTTTGATTTATGTGGGACCTGTCTATTCCTTCTTCGAGTGGGTTCTTGTATTATGTTCTTTTTATTGATGACTACTCTAGAAAAACTTAGATTTATTTTTTGAAAACTAAAGAGTCTGAGGAAGTGTTAGGAAGGTTTAAGGAGTTCAAAGCCTTGGTAGAGAATCTTTCTGTTAAAAGAATCAAGGTCCTCAGATTTGATAATGGTGGAGAATACACCTCTGGCAGCTTTCGGGATTTTTGTGTTGATGCAGGGATTAAGAGGGAGTTTTGTGTCCCATATAATCCTCAACAGAATGGTATTGCAGAAAGAAAGAATAGGATGATTGTGGAAACAACAAAAGCCATGATCCATGACCAAGATCTGCAAACCTTCTTATGGGCAGAAGCTTCTACGACTACAGTATATGTACAAAATAGAAGTCCTCACAAGATCCTGGAGAATATGACTCCGGAAGAAGCCTTTACAGGAAAGAAGCCTGAGGTTAGTCATTTAAGGATCTTTGGATGCCCTGTCTATATTCATGTTCCAAAGGAAAAGAGAACAAAGTTGGAACCTTTTGGCAAGAAGGCAATCTTTGTGGGCATCAGCGAGACATCAAAAGCCTATAGGATATACATTCCATGGCAGAAGTTGATCGAGATCAGTAGGGATATCACATTCGAGAAAGACGTTGCATTCAAGAGATCCAGGGGCACTCATATGGAGATCGATAATGAAGAGTCTCCTCAAGATATGGAAGTTGACCATACTCCTGAGATTCAGAGGGAGGCTTCAAAAGCAAAAGAAGATATTGATCCCGTTGAACGCTTAGAACCTGCCGATGGGCCTACCGAAATTGTAATTGGGAAAAAAAGACATCTATGGGCCAAGCGTACTATGCAAGAGGCTGAAAGTTTTGCAGCTCCTAGAGGCACATTCAGAGAAAGTAAAAGGCCACATAAGTTCTCCAGTTATGTTCCCTTAATGAGTCAGATTATTCAATCTGAGCCTACCTGTGTTGAGGAAGCATCTAGTCAACAGGTTTGAAGAGATGCTATGGCAGAGGAGTACAAGTCAATTCTTAAGAATGATGTTTGGGACATTGTTCCTAGACCGGAGAGCAAGTCTGTGGTATCTTCAAAATTGGCTCTTCAAGATCAAGCATGCTGCAGATGGGAGCATTGAGAAGTACAAGGCAAGATTTGTGGCTCGTGGGTTTTCTCAGAAAGAAGGAGTTGATTATGAAGAAACATTTGCTCCCGTTGCTCGCTATACTTCTATTAGAACCATCATTGCCATTGCTGCATCTAGAGGATGGAACATTCATCAGATGGATGTGAAGACAACATTTTTGAATGGTGTGATTAAGGAAGAAGTTTATATCGAGCAACTTGTTGGATTTGAGGTTCATGGGAAGCAGTCTCATGTTTGCAAGCTAAAGAAGGCCTTGTATGGTCTTAAGCAGGCTCCTCGTGCATGGTACGAAAGGATTGATCGTTACCTGTCAAGTTTGGGCTTCTTGAAGAATGATGTTGACTCCAATCTCTAATTCAAGGTAATCAATGGTGAAGCATTAATTTTGGTCTTATATGTTGATGATTTGATTCTTACTGGAGAAGATCACTTGATTCTCGAGTGTAAAAAGGAGTTGACTTCTGAATTTGAGATGAAGGACCTTGGGCCCATGCATTACTTCCTTGGACAAGAAGTCTTGCAAAAACCAGATGAGATGATTCTAAGTCAAGGGAAGTACAACATTGATATACTTAAGAGATTTGGTATGATGGATTGCAAATCCATGTCTACACCTATGGAGACCAACCTACATAAATTGAAGGAGCCTACAGCTCGTTTAGACTTGGTGGATCCTACATTGTACAGACAGCTGATTGGGTCCTTGATGTATCTAGTTAACACTAAACCAGATATTTGTTATGCTGTGAGTGCACTTAGTCAGTTCATGTGTGAGCCGAGATAGATACATCTTGTTGCAGCTAAACATATCCTCAGATACTTGCGTGGCACAGTTGGATATGGGTTGAGATATTCTTCAGATGCAGACTTGGAGCTACATGGTTTTACTGATTCTGATTGGGCAGGGTGTGTCACAGATCGGAAGAGCACCTCTGGTTGTTGCTTCAGTTTGGGTTCTGCTATGATATCCCGGTGCAGCAGGAAGCAGTCATCTGTATCATTGAGTACAGCAGAGGCAGAGTATATTGCGGCTTGTATGGCAGCTCGGAAAGCAGTATGGCTTCATAAGCTCCTTGCAGGATTGTTTGGACAATCAATGGAGCCTAGTATCATTCATTGTGATAATCAAAGTTGCGTGAAGCTTTCTATCAATCCTGTGTTTCATGACAGAACCAAGCATGTTGAGATCAAGTACCACTATATCAGAGAGATGGTACTGGGGAAGGCTATACAGTTGAGGTATATCAGCACTGATAAGCAAACAGCAGACATTCTCACCAAGCCTCTCTCCAAAATTAAGTTTGTGTACTTTCGAGATAAGCTTGGTATGGTGTAGAATTCAGCCTTAACTGAGAAAGAGTCTCAGTATCAGTGAGTCTATTAATGAGTTCTTCTCTGCAAGAGAAGATCGAGGTGAAATCCCTTGTTTAATGAGTTCTCTGTAACATAAGTTCGAGGTGAAATCCCTTGTTAATGCATTTCTCTTTGAGATTTGAGGTGAAAGCCCTTCTTTCCACCCTCTGAGAGAGTCATGGTGTGTTGATGTTATTTGAGCAGTGTCTGTAGCATTCTTCCAGCAATCTCCTTTGTTATGATAAATTAAATTAATGGCCTTTGTCTATTTAATTTATTGAGTGTTCAAGAGGTACGATTTTTGAAGAATCATCCTTATTTGTTAAAGCCGACATATGTTATGAAGAGACATCATTAACTACCTTTAACAAAGAGTCACGAATGGATTAAGCCATACAATTTATTAAGGCCGACTTCCTTCCTCTCAAGGGCGCGACTTTCTAAGAGACGTGTTCTCTCTTTTGGATGTACTCTTTCTTGTGGCCGACCTGTTTGGGAAGAGACACGTCCTTCTATCTATGTTGTATATATGTTCGATGGTATTCTCCTTGTATATCATCAAGTTAAGTTCAATATTATTTTCTGTATGTGTGAGTTCATCCTATTACACAGGTAATTTGGTAAATAATCGATGTTATTAACAGGAGCAAAGTGCTCAATAAATACTATACAGGATTTACAACAAGCCAGAAGGATAAGATCGGAGACGATCTTATCTTCAGGAAAAGCAGGAAGTTTCTAAAAGAAACTTCAGATAAGATCTCGGACAACAAAGACGATCTTATCAGGATATTTTACAATATTATAAATATTGAGCAATAATAAATAAATAATAAACATTATTTTAATACCCTCCCTTAATGCTCAATCTATCTACTACACCAAGATGCCCCCTGAATTTTACAAACTTATCTGTACTGAGCGACTTGGTGAGAATTTCTGTTGTCTGATCCTCTGTCGGAACATACAGCAACTGAATTGATCCGTCTTCAACCAGCTTCCGAATGAAATGACAATGAGTTTCCACATGCTTGGTTCGCTCATGGAAGAACGGATTCTTGGCAAGTTTGAGAACTCCCTAATTATCACAGAACAAGGGAGTCGGACCTGCTTGAGATATGTGCATATCTGCAAGCATCCGGCGAAGCCAAACTACCTTACATGCTGCTTTTACTGATCCCCGATACTCTGCTTCTGTCGAGGAGAGAGCCATTGCCTGCTGCTTCTTACTAGTCCATGTGACTGCACCGGATCCCAAACTGAACACATACCCAGATGTGGATTTCCTGTCATCAACCGAACCTACCCAATCTGAATCTGTGAACCCACTGAGTTTAGGATCGTGACTCCGAGTGTACAAGAGGCAAAAATCAGGAGTGGCCTTCACATAACGAAGATCACGCTTCACTGCTACCCAATGATCAGCCTTGGGGGCTGTCATGAAGCGTGATATGTAGCTAACTGCAAAACTCAAATCAGGTCTAGTAGCAGCAAGATAGATGAGGCTGCCTACTAGTTGCCTGAACAATGTTTCATCTACCACAGGTGAATTGGACTTAGTTGACATCTTAAGCCCTTTTTCCATGGGTGTAGAGGCAGGTTTGCAATCCTGCATTCGGAACTTATCCAAAAGACTTCGAGCATACTTGGATTGGGAGATGAAAATGCTGCTCTCTGTCTGCCAAACCTCAACACCTAAACAATAATGCAGGAGGCCCAAGTCTGTCATGTCAAAAGTTGTGCACAAGTTCTGTTTGATCTCAGTGATCAAATGTGTCGAACTGCCTGTTGTACCCAAACCAAATTTTTTGCTTCATCAAGGCATTTTGCATTTAAAAGTCTAAACCTTGTTAAAATGTTGTAAAACGCAGTTTTGGGCAATACCAAGCATGGGGTTTTTGTCAATAGTTTGTCAGTCAAAGTCAGTTATATTGATCAAAGCCTAAAGCAGAAACTCAGAATAGAGCTTTTCACGACGGAGGAGCATCTCATGACGACATTTCATATTGCAAATGGTCATTTCAATGATCAAAATGGAGTTTTTCAGTGACCAAAATATGAAGATTTCAGAGGAAAAAGCACAAAAGCGCAAGTATAGCCCAGGGGCGCCCAGCTTGTTGGAGGTCAAGATCTGGTTTAAAATGTTCAAGCATCCAGTCAATCTCTTCAGAACTAGTCTGGCTATCCGTCGAGCTATCCAGCAAGGCTTTCCGAGACCCACAGCTCCGGCAAATGACGACAGAAGTTGAAATCCCTAAATTGTCAGATGTGAGAAATTTGTCATTTTCAGGCAAAAGCGCGCCTCTAGCCTGAGGGAGCTCATCTTAAGGAGGGGGTAAATCTCGACAATTTTGATGGCGAATACAGTCAATTTGTTCATGACTAGTCCGCTTATCCAACGAGATATCAAGCGCAGTCATCCGAATCACAGAACTCCGGTGGCAGTCATCCAAAGATCAGCTTAAAATGGAGTTTTCACGTTTCTGAGCTTCTCTATTTGTTCCCAGTGCAAGTACAAGCCAGGGGCGCTGGCTTAAAGGACCCTTTAGATGGCAAAATTTGCAGACAGAGTCTTCCTAACATCAGTAGTATTCTAGCTCAGCTCCGCAACGCACCATTCTGCTTGTCAATCCGACGTTCCAGGTGGTCGTGGCAGAGATTCTACCAAGCACGTAATTTTACGGGCGGACCAACAAATGATTTTCAGTGTATTTTTACAGTCTAGATGCGTCTAGCCTTTAGGCCTGTCAGATGAGCTCGTTCGCGTTCGAAGTCTTCACGACTATTGAGCGTAATCATTTTATCTTTCCAACGAGCATAGCCGTCAGCCTTCAAGATTTGGCAGTCGCTCGTGCGTGCGAGGTCTTTAGTGTAATCTTGCAAAGTGAGGACGTCCAGAAAATGGCCAAGTCTGGAGCGGTAATTTTATTTAAAATACGCACTGGAGTTTTTGAGGTCTTAGAAGCAGTTTTCTTGCTTCGTCACCTCCAGAGACTTCTCTTGTGGGCCCTTCTGGCTGTCCGTTAAAACAGATAATGCCTGAATCGGGTCATCCCAGCTCCAGATATCAGACGTCAAAGTAGGGTATTTTGGTGAAAGCTCGACTTTCGTCAAAATGACACCAGTGCAACCTAGAGCCAGGGGCGCTTTTATTTTTGAGGCCCTTAACACAGCTTTCAGGTGTCATGCATACAGCCGTTGGATGCGCACGTTCCACCATGCAGCTGAGCTTCATTCCCCGACGCTATGGTTCACCGCTACATGCTTTGTACCGCTTGAAGTGTCGACGGCATGAGGGAAAATGGCTAAGTCCGAACCCGTGAAAGCAATTTAATCAAAATTTAATTTTTCAAGGGGTTAAACGATGGATTTTGCGTAGTGTCTCCCAGCCAGACATTTTTCCTTTTGTTCAAGAGGGCTTTCCGCTGAATATCTCGCATCAATCTCAGCGATCACCCAGCCTACTTAAAATTCGTCAAGATGGCCAATGTGGATTTTGTCGCCAAATTTATAAAATTGGAAGTTAATAAAAAGTGCAATAACTTGAGCAAATGGACGCCTATGAGCTCAAGAGATGACTTTTCAGAATCGGTGAAGTCTAACGGTGAATCCTGAAGCTTCATTTCAAATTGTCAACTGAAGTTCAAAATATTAAATATTTATTTTGCAATTTTAGCATTAAAAATGGTGATTTTCTATTTTTGGCGCCTTTGCTAATTGCATGATAATAAATATTTTATTATTTATTTAAGTTCAAACTTCCAGTCAGTGTCAGTGTAATTGAAAGGCAACCAATCAGAAGGCTTCTATTTCAGTCAGGGTTTTGAAATCTTGCAGTTCACAAGTTGGTGCGAATTTCTTCTTGTTTAAACATGGCGCCTTCATTTATTATTCACCAAGCTTCCAGAGAAATTCGTATTTTTAAGAGATTCATATTTTCAAGCAAAATTCGTTTTTCTTCAAGGCAAAGGCGTATTTTCAAGCAAAATTCATTTTTCTTCATTCACAAGGCGTATTTTCAAGGGAGATTCGTATTTCTCAAACAAAGGCAGATTTCTTATCCATTTGCAAAGGCGATTTCCTCAAGCAATTCTTTTTGCAGGTTAAAGTTCACGATTGTCAGCAATTTGAAGAATTCAAGGGCGATTTTCATTGAAGAAGAGCATACAAAAAACATCTTTTTCCTCCTTGGTTCTCATATTTCTCTCAGTTTTCAATTCGCATGTTCCTAAAATTGGCAAAATTCAACAAGTCTCAGCATCTGGATCATTTCTATAGCTTCCTCGACTAAAATCGTGGCGCTTTGATTTTTTCAGAATTTTAACCTGCAGCATCTGCCTCGAAGGCTTCTAATTTTCTAACTGAAAATTCCTTGCATGGTCGAGTAGAAGTCAAATTTTCGCAAATCTGACATTTTGGGTTGTCTTAGAATCTTCTTCTGGACAAAACCCATATCTCAGATTTTCGCCGAAAATAACTCTTTGAAAGGCTATTTTTAGCCTCAGCAGGCTATTTTTAGTTTTCCAGAAAAGTTGTTAGAATATAGCCGTGTTCATAGTCAACAGGCGAGTTTTTCGGAGTACAGTACACACAGACTGAGTTCAAGACCAAATCGGTCTTAATTCAAGGATTTCGCTAGGAAAAGCCGGTGACCGCATTTGTATCAAGTCAGCAGAAGAGATGCTATTATCACCCGCTTACGGAGCCAAAATTGCCAGTCAGTGAAATGCTAGTTTTAGTGTGCAAAGATTGCTAAGATTGCTCAAGTTGCTGACATTCAGATGTTGACGCAGTTAACAATCTTGTTGAGGGATTGGTTGCTCGAGATCGCGACCAGTAGACTTCAGTTTCCACCTCTCAGGATAGACATTACACACAGGAGTTAACTTGATGTTACCCTTTCAAGTTAACTGGCTGTCTCACCTCATGCATATCTATTCTGAGATTCACCTTGTTTACTTGGAGTTTCATTTAGGGTTTTCCGTTAACTGATGGTAGTCTTCCAGTTAACTCGCTTTCAATAAGGACGTGCATGCTCGCACAATTGTCCATTTTTAGATTAGATGTTTCAGTTAACTGATGGTAGTTTCCCAGTTGACTGTATAGTTTACTTCATTAGGGCTTGGCAGCGAATCTTGCATGCATTGCAAGACTGTAGATGACTCAAGGTGATTTTAGGGTTCCCTACACCTTGATGTATATAAATAAGAGCTTTTGCTCATTTGTAAATAACTTTTGTTTGAGAGAGAAATATATGCTGCGCCTACCTTGCCCTCAATATTGCTCTTTTGGTATTTGTTCATGTGTTTTCACTATTGCAATTAATTGTTATGCCACATAGGGTTTCAAGAGATTGTAGTGGTGAATTCTTTCCATAGATTAGATAAATCTGTTTTGCATATTTACCATTGAGATCAATTGTTATGCCACATAGGGTTTCAAGAGATTGAGATGATAAATCTGCTTTATGTAAATTTACCATTGTAATCAATCGTTATGCCACATAGGGTTTCGAGAAATTGCAGTGATAAATCTGTTTTGTGAATCTTTATCAATATAATCAAAGGTTATGCCACATAGGGTTTCGTGAGATTGTGATGATAAAGGCTGTTTTGTGAAGACTTTGCTATTTCAATCAAGCGTTATGCCACACAGGGTTCCATAAGATTGTCATAGTAAATCCTTAAATCTGTTTTGTGCCTAATAAGCTGGTTTAGATTGAGATGATAGTTGTGCCACCTTGCCCTCAAGTAGAGAATCTAAACCCGTTTATCGTCAGTTAGTCAAACCTTGCTCCGTTTCCTCTCGCTCTGTTTTCCTGAGGAGATTGGATAGATTAAAGTTGTAGTTAGTAGATCTGCAAAACCAGAAAAACTCAGCTGCAACGTATAGGTTCTTTCAAGAAAGCCTTGTGCCTCTAGCAGCTGAAACAAAAAAACAGGACGTAGTTTTAGCTTATTTTCCTTTGCAAGTATATTTGTCAAAGCACAATGACGGAGCTTCCCCTCCTAATTTGAAGAGCACTCATTGCGTAGTGTGCACAGGCTGTTCATAACAACTATTACTCCAGAGGTGTTAGTTGTTACGCCAACACTGCCAATAATGATCAAGTCATCCACGTAGACAACAAGCAGCAGAATCTCATTACCAATATTCTTGACATACAGGTTCGAGTCAGATGGACTCCTCTGAAAGCCATGATCTGTGAGGTACGTGTCAATCTTAATGTACCAAGCCTAAGGAGCCCGTTTTAGGCCATAGAGTGCTTTGACCAATCTGCACACCTTCTGTTCTTGACCAGCAACTTTGAAACCTGGAGGCTGCGTCATGTATACTTCCTCCTTCAACTCACCGTTGAGGAAAGCACTCTTCACATCCATCTAATGGACCTTCCAACCAAATTGGGCTGCTAAGGCAAGGACGAGCCATATGGTACTCATTTTTGCTGTAGGAGCAAAGGTCTCCGCATAGTCAATGCCTTCTTTTTGTGAGAACCCCCGTGCAACCAGACGAGCTTTGTACTTGTCAAGGGTTTTGTCAGCTTTGTACTTCACCTTGTACACCCATTTGCAGCTAATGGGCTTCTTCCCTGAAGGAAGATTGGAAAGGACCCAAGTGTGATTCTTCTGAAGACTTTGGTATTCTGATTCCATCGCCTTTTCCCACTCAGGTATCCCTTTTGCCTCTGAATATGTTTGAGGCTCATAAACACCGTGGATGTTGGCCATGAGAGCAAAATTCACTATAGACTGCTGTTTGCTCTTGTTTCTGGATGATTTACCCTCAATGAGCTCATCAGCACGAAGATCACTGATAGTCTTAGCCCACCATTTTGGCCAGAGAGTAGAGGGGCCAACATCAGATGTAACAGGAGGAGTTGGATCTGGTAGTGGATCTGGAACAAGTTCAGCAGGGGGATGTGCATTATCATCTGGAGGAAACTCAGGTTGAGCATCATCAAAGACTAGGTCTTCGTCATCCCTCCCATCAGGTGAACCTAACGGAAGTCGGACACTCATATCAGGAGCCTGTAGAGGCTCATCCTCTAAATGCTGAACAGGTGAAGAACAGTGAAATGGACCCCGTTCCTCATCAAAGACAGCATCTCGACTGAAGATAAGACGATCAGTGTCTAAATCAATCAACCTATATGCCTTGTGGTTGTCACTGTACCCTGTGAACATGAGTTTCTGGCTCTTGGAGTTCAGCTTAGTGCGTTTGGCCTCTGGAATCCAAACATACACAAGAGAGCCGAAAACTTTCAAATGACTGATCCTAGGTTTGCGACCAGACAGAACTTCCTCAGGAGTCTTCCCCTTAACAGCATGAGTGGGTGACCGATTAAGGAGATAGACTGATGTATTTACTGCTTCTGCTTAAAACTTGGTAGGAACACTCCTGTGTTGCAACATGGAGCGAGCCATCTCAACAATCGTACAATTGCGTCGCTCTACAACACCGTTTTGCTGAGGAGTGTAGGGTGTGGTTAACTGACGTTTTATCCCATGAGTATCACAGAAGTTGGAGAATGCACTAGAACAGAATTCCCCCCCATTATCTGACCTAAGAGTTATGATACAAGAACTAGACTCTTTTTCAACCAAGGCCTTAAACTTCTGAAACATAATAAAAACCTCTGATTTCTGCTTAAGAAAGTACACCCACATTTTCCTACTATAATCATCAACAAAAAGTAGAAAGTACTTGCAACCAGTTACAGAAGTAGACATAGGGCCACAAATATCAACATGAACTAATTGAAGTACCTTAGAAGCACGCCAAGAGTCGCCATCCTTGAACGGTGTGCGATGCTGCTTCCCAGCCTGACAAGCACCACAAATGCCCTGATGCTGAGTCTGAATGTCAGGTAAGCCATCTACAAGTCCCTCTCGAGCAAGCTGAGAGAGATAATGCACATTCAAGTGCCCGTACCGCTGGTGCCAAAGACTAGTGACAGCTGAATTTCTGGCTGCCAAGGCTAACTCCGGAGAATCACCAGTGTCCACAAGCCTATAAAGGCCATGATCCTCTATCCCAATGGCCACCGTTGTGCGAGTTTCTCGATCAACAATCGAACATCTATGCGAGCTGAATACCACATCCATCTGGGGAGAATGCTGCATAATCTGACTGACTGAGAGCAGATTGAGCTTGATATCAGGTACATAATACACGTTGAGGAATATGAGATCCCTCCCGCCAGATTGAACCTGAACAATGCCTGTGCCGACAACTGTGTATTCCTCACCTCCTCCAAAAATCACTGAGTCAGTGCAAGGAGAAAAGTCTGTGAACTAGTCACGCCTATGTGAGAAATGACGCAAGGCACCAGAATCTATGTACCAAGTAGATGTTTGACATGGTCTGCGGGCCTTTTTGCCATGAGTGCATAAAAGGCACATTCCTTCTACTCAGAGTGCTCGGCGACATTCGCTTTCTGCTGAAACCCTCCCTGCTTCTTTTGCTCAAAAGCCAAACGAGCACGACAATCTTTCTTGATGTGGCCAAATTTATGACAGTAGTTGCATTGTATATTTTTCTTCTTCGGACTGGTGGAGGTCTGACTTGAGCCTTTTTGCTGTGAAGGCTCACCTTTCCCATGATGCTTCGACTGAGTTTTTGCTGCAAAGGCCTGCTCCGTGGAGGATGATGATTCACTGGTACCGAACTGTTGTCTCCAACGATCCTGCTGCAACAGGATAGTGCACAAATTCGGGAACTTGAGATCAACATTAGCAGACGTAATGTTGAGAGTCTCTATGAAGTGTTCATAGGACTTCGGTAGACTCTTCAGGGTGATTACGACCATGTCTTCCTCCTCCATTTTCCGACCAATCGCCTCCAACTGATCTCTGATCTCCTGGATTTTATTCAGGTGCGCTTGCAGAGTTGTCTTCTCATCCATCATGATAGAAAACAGCATATTTTTCAAGAAAAACGCACGGCTTTTGTCGGAAGTTTCATGCAAACCCTTCAAGTGATCCCAGAGCTCCTTAGCTGTTTTTCCAAGTGGAATCTGAGGGAGCTGATCATCAGTAACGGAAAGCTTAATAAGCATTACCGCTTCACGATTCTACTCATCAAACTTCTCCTGAACCTTACCCGCCGGTTCGGGACGAGTAGCTTTGCTGAGGATCATCTGATCAAGGCAGCGGTATTCAAAAATTGTCAGCATCCTCTGCGTCCAGGTGTTGTAATTTTTGCCATTAAATCTCTGACTGCCCTCCAGCATTAAATTGCTTAAACTGGCGATCTTCACGCTTTTCGAGGCACGAAAAACGAGGTACTTAGAAGAGGCTGATGCACGAAACTCGAGGCACGAATTCCAATGCAAAAAACAGAGGCAGATTCAGATACAGACTATAGAAAGTACAATGTACGTATGGCACAAAATTCGAGGCATGGAAAACAATGCACCCAGATTATTCGAAGACCAACCCAGTTGAGCTCTCGAAAAACCCACCAGGAATCTGTGATCGAAAAAAATTTCTGACTTGAAACACGAGATTTTCTCAAAACCCTAGCCGCAGGTCGCGTTTTCAAAAAAAACACTGAAAAAAGACTTTGAAGATTCTGAAAAAAATGCAGAAAATGATTACTGGAAATCGCGCCAGACGAGAGAAGAAATCTACGGCCATAGATGGTTTAAATCCGCGCCCAGGATATGTGTGTTCAACTCACGCGTTTGCAGAAACGTGTGAGAAAAAACGCGTCCAAAAAGAATACAAAATCGCGTGACCAGAGCAGATGAAGATCGCGGCCAGAGATAAAAAAAAATCGCGCTCCAGAAAACGCGTACCACAACCAGTGTTTAATCTGCAAAACCAGAACTAGATTTGGCGCCCAGAAAAAAACAAGGCACAGCCTGAAGATGAAGCCGAAGAAGTCGCGTGAGCGTCTGAAAAAAAAACTTTCACCAAACAAAACGCGAACCAGAGATGAGTTCAAACTCGAAATCGCGGCACCCGAACAGCAGAAAGTACGAGCTTCAGACAAAAAACGCGAAAAAATGCCTCTAGGTTTGCAAAATCTCCTGCGATTTCTTCCAGAAAAAAACTGCCCACGAAATTTCCAGACAGAAAAAAATTCGAATTTCAAACAAGCCACGAAGAAATTTCGAAGAAAAAATTCCGAAATTAAGCTCACAAAAATCTTCAAAAAATTTCAAAGAAGATTTTATTAAATTTTTAATTCAAGAGCTGAAAAAATCTTGAAAAGATTTTTTTATGAATTAAAAATTCAATTTTGAGCGTACTGGCTCTGATACCATATTACACAGGTAATTGGTAAATAATCGATGTTATTAACAGGAGCAAAGTGCTCAATAAATACTATACAGGATTTACAACAAGCCGGAAGGATAAGATCAGAGACGATCTTATCTTCAGGAAAAGCAGGAAGTTTCTAAAAGAAACTTCAGATAAGATCTCGGACAACAAAGACGATCTTATCAGGATATTTTACAATATTTTACAATATTGAGCATTAATAAATAAATAATAAACATTATTTTAATACATCCAAGTGCATTGCGAGTTTAATTAAAGTGCAGATTGAGATCTGAGTATAAGATAGAAATATCTAGACAGTTGTATCACTCAGTCCTGTACTTACATCAGTTTGGGATACTGGTTATTGGCCTACTAATCGGCCTCTATTGTAAAGGAGTTTCTTATTTTGTGATTCAATAATATAAGAGATATTATTGGCTGGGTTTTTCTCCCTCAAGAGTAGGGTTTTCCCAGGGTATCTGCTATGTATTGTGTATGATTTTAAATTAATTTCTGTGCACTTAATCTGATCACTAAATTTAACATGGTATCATAGCGGGTTTGAAGAAGATCGTGATCAGATCTGTTATTGCAGCAACACTCTCTATTCTCTTTTTCCAATCTTCGTCTATCTCTATTTTAGTCAAGATGGTGAATGGTCTTAAGGTTGAAGATAGACTTGAGGGAGCATCCAACTACACATCATGGAGGTTCAGAATCATGCTCACATTGGAGGAGAATGATTTGGCAAAGTTTGTGGAGACCAAAGTTCCCGAACCTGAAGAGGAAGAAGAGAAGTTGCAATGGAAGAAGAAAGACATCAAGGCGAAGAAGTTGTTGGTTGATTCTGTCAAGGATCACATTGTTCCAATTGTCTCCAAGTTGAAGACTGCAAGGGAGATGTTCAAGACATTGGAGGAAATGTACAAAATCAACACCAGCCAGGCTCTTGCGCTAAAGCAACAACTCCATCATGTGAAGATGGCGGAAGGAGAATCTATCATCGCTTACTTCATGAAGATTTCCGAATTGAGAAATCAGCTCTCTACCATTGGTCATTTTGTTGATGACAAGGATCTGACCATGCTTGCCCTCAATGGTCTTCCTTCATCTTGGGAGTCTTTCATTCAAGGAATCAGCGCAAGATCTAAACTTCCCAAGTTTGATCATTTGAGGGCGGATTGCATTCAAGAAGAGTCTAGGTTGGCTACAAGAGGTATTGGTCGAAGCCCTACAGATGAAGACATTCATGTTCTTTCCGCTCAATCCTCGAAGAAGAAAGGGAAAGATGGAAAGAAAGGATATTTGAAGAGAAATAGAGATAAAGGAGCTGATGGTGCTCCCGTATTCAAGAAGAAGTGGGACCTCTCTAAAGTCCAATGTTTTCGTTGTGACAAGTTTGGTCACTATGCAAAGGATTGCCCAACCAGGCCTAATCAGCATGCTTCATTTGAGGATGTGGATGAGATCTCCCCTCAGAAGGATTCTAGGGAATTTCTATTCTAAGTCATGGGCCTGTGTTCAAGCCGTGAAGGTTGTGTGTTGATCTGTGCGCATGAGCAACGTGTCTTATTGTGTCCAGTATTTGCATCCATCAAGAGATAAGTATTCTTTGTTTGTTGAGTTATTTCATTTATTTGGATCTTGTGTGATTAGTATAGAGAGATTGTAATTTCTCTTGAATTGTGTTCTCTAGAATAAAGATCCTTTGAAGATTTCAAGTTATTCATTGCAAGTTGTTTCATGCTAATTATGTAGATCTTTGAGTGTGACTTTGAGATGAAAAAGAGAATTGCATTTTCATTGTGATAGGTTGATCACATCGATATCATTCTCTAATGCATGAACTGTGTTAGAGCCTTGACTCTTGGAGAGAGTTGGTTCTACTTGCTAACTGCATAATGCATTCAAGAAATTTGCAGTTGTTCAGATTGTCTTTTGTTGTGCTGAGTTTAGCACTCTCGAGAGGAGTAAAAGATGGAAGAAAGAGTTATATCAAAATTATATAAAGATAAGTTTCTTTAGCCCTTCATTCTAATCTTTTGATATATTTCTCTTTAGGCTGATTTATTTATTCATGTTTTAATATTATTCATAAATTCTTATGTATTCATGCTATAACCTGAGATAGTAAACTTTGTATGATTCCAGCCTTGATATTTCTTTGGATAATCATAAACTGTTAGTAATCTATCTCTAAAATGCTTGCAGTTCACTGTTCTAGGAGCAAGAAGGTGATGAGAGACCGCTTAGTGTTGAAAAGCTTGAGGCATCTTGTGAGGAAGTCATGCCGACCAAAGAAATGATCAAGCAGCCATGGGACTGAGTTGGTGGCCAGAGGGAGTTCACTTCCAGAAGTCATCTTTTCAATCTCTGAACCAGGGATCAAGAGGGAGTTTTGTAAGTCACTGAGAAGAAGTGAAGATTGTTGTATTGCAAGGCTAGGTGCTAAACCCTTAGAGGATCCCTTCAGCTGCTGAGATCAGAATTGCTCAAGATTGTCTTCTAGATTTGTCATTGGTGGCCCCGCAAACCTATTCAGAATAGTGAGATCTGGGATGAGGTCGAGGAGGACTATCCTGAACTCTCTACAGTACCAGAGGTGTGCGCTAGAAAACATTTATCTAAGTCAAAGTGTTGCAGGCAATCTTGGACGAAGAGGTCAGAAGGTTGATACAAGTGCTTGAAGATTCAAAGGGAGCCTGCTGAGCCTGAAAAAGATGGTAATCTTGTTGCAGCAAAGCATATCCTGAGTTACTTGTGTGGCACAATTGGATATAGATTGAGCTATTCTTCAGGTTGGGATCTGCTATGATATTCTGGTGCAGCAAGAAGCAATCATCTGTGGCATTGAGTACAGCGGAGGCAGAGTATATTGCAGCTTGTATGGCAGCTCGGGAAGTAGTGTGGCTTTGTAAGCTCCTTGCAGGATTATTGGGCAATCAATGGAGCCTACTATCATTCATTGTGATAATCAATATCAGTGATCCTTGATAATGAGTTCTTCTTTGAGAGAAGTTCGAGGTGAAATCCCTTGATAATGAGTTCTTCTTTGAGAGAAGTTCGAGGTGAAATCCCTTGGTAATGAGTTCTTCTCTGTGAGAGAAGTTCGAGGTGAAATCCCTTGTTAATGCATTTCTCTTTGAGATTTGAGGTGAAAGCCCTTGTTTCCACCCTCTGAAAGAGTCATGGTCGATGTCGTGTGTGACTCCATGACAATATTTTGTACTTGTGTTTCACCCTCTCGGAGAGCCATGGTGAAAGTCATGTTGAGGTGACAACATCACGCAAGTGATAAACACTTGTACATACCATAGTATGGTTGTAGCCATTATGGTTGATATCGTGTTGAGGCGATATCTAATATCACGATGAGGTGATGTTCTTCTTTTCACATTTGGTTGTGGCCAATGTGGTAGACATCACGTTGAGGTGATATGTCTTGTGTAGCTGGAAGTATACTCCTTAGCTGAGAGGGAGTGTTGATGTTATTTGAGCAGCGTCTATAGCATTCTTCCAACAATCTCCTTTGTTAAGATAAATTAAATTAGTAGCCTTTGTCTATTTAATTTATTGAGTGTTCAAGAGGCACGATTTTTGAAGAGTCATCCTTATTTGTTAAAGCCAACATATGTTATGAAGAGACATCATTAACTACCTTTAACAAAGAGTCACGAATGGATGAAGAGATACAATTTATTAAGGCCGACTTCCTTCCTCTCAAGGGTGCGACTTTCTAAGAGACGTGTTCTCTCTTTTGGATGTACTCTTTCTTGTGACCGACCTGTTTGGGAAGAGACACGTCCTTCTATCTATGTTGTATATATGTTCGATGGTATTCTCCTTGTATATCAAGTTAAGTTCAATATTATTTTTTGTATGTGTGAGTTCATCCAAGTGCAGTGCGAGTTTGATTAAAGTGCAGATTGAGATCTGAGTATAAGGTAGAAATATCTAGACAGTTGTATCACTCAATCCTGTACTTACATCAGTTTGGGATACTGGTTACTGGCCTACTGATCGGCCTCTATTGTAAAGGAGTTTCTTATTTTGTGATTCAATAATATAAGAGATACTATTGGCTGAATTTTTCTCCCTCAAGAGGAGGGTTTTCCCAGGGTATCTGCTGTGTATTGTGTCTGATTTTAAATTAATTTCTGTGCACTTAATCTAATCACTAGATTTAACATGGTGGATGTCATGTGTGTGACTCCATGACAACATCTTGTACTTGTGTTTCACCCTTTGGGAGAGCCATGGTGAAAGTCATGTTGAGGTGACAGCATCACGCAAGTGATGAACACTTCTACACACCATAGCATGGTTGTAGGCATTATGGTTGATATCGTGTTGAGGCGATATCTGATATCACGATGACGTGATATTCTTCTTTTCCACATTTGGTTGTAGCCAATGTGGTAGACATCACGTTGAGGTGATATGTCTTGTGCAGCTCGAAGTATACTCCCTAGCTGAGAGGGAGTGTCGATGTTTATTGGACAGCGTCAGTCCAATCTTCCAAATCAGATCAAAGCCATTAAATCATAGCCTATCGGCTATTTAATTGGTGTAGAACAAACTCTTAATTGGGACACGTCTCTTGCTAAATATAAGTTAACATTTGTTTATTAAGAAAAGGCACGATTATCCTTGGAGGCGCGATTATCTATGAAGGACGACTTATTGTTTGATTGAGGCCGACATGATGGTATTGAAAGGTTGCGTCTCTCTCCATTCATTGTGTATATATTACCACTCCTTGCTCTCATTCGATCATCATATTCATTCAGTTCATTTCGATATTCATTCCATATTCATATCAGCTCAAGTTCTTCAAGTGCGAGTTTGTGCAAAGAGCAGATTGTGATCTGAGTAAAAGGCAGAGATAATTATTGGCAGTTTATATTACTCAGTTTTGTATTGCATCAGATTGTGATGCTATGTATTGGCCTTCTTATTGGCCTATTGTAAAGGAGATTCACTTATTGATTCAATAATATAAGAGATATTATTGGCTGGGTTTTTCTCCCTCAAGAGGAGGTTTTCCCAGGGTATCTGCTGTGTACTGTGTTGTTTTTTTAATTAATTTCTGTGCATTCAAATCTGTTCATTAAATTTAACAAGAAAAAGATACAGGAGAATGGGAAAGAAACATTAAGTTGAAAGAAAATGACATTCTTATACTTTCAATAAAATTACCTAAGAATCTGGATTACTTCCAAGATGGTTAGCTGTTAGCATTAGTCTATAGCACTGACTGTCAGGATTGTTAAATTTTAATGATCAGATTAATGCACAGAATTTAATTCAAAAATCAAACACTATAACACAGCAGATAACCTGGGAAAACCCTCCACTTGAGGGAGAAAAACCCAGCAACAATATATCACTTATATATTGAATCTCAACAATGAAAGACTCCTATACAAGAGGCTGATATGAAGGCCAAATACAAGCACCAATGAATGATGCAACACAGCCAACTCAAGAAGACAATTCGCTCATGCAAAACTCAGACTCAATAAATATCAAACTGCCTTGTGAAGAACTTGCACTTGATGAAGGACGAACAAGAATAAAATCTGATAATGATCAACAATGAATTTCTCATCGAATATATATACAATATAGAGGGAGAGGTCGTGTCTCTCCAAAGCATCATGTCAACCTCCTTGAAACATCACATCTTCACTAAAGAAGTCGGCTATCTTGAAATTCACGCCTCCTCCTAATTCGTGTCAAGGTCGGCCTTGATATTAATTGTGCTTCTTCATTATAATGCATTTGCTTTAACAAATAGGGATGTCTTTTCAATAATCGTGCCTCTTGGAGTCTTAATAAATTAAATAGCCATAGGCTACAATTTAATTTAACTCATATAAGGAGGATCTCTGAATGAATAGGACCGATGCTGCTCAATAAACATCAACACTCCCTCTCAGCTAGGGAGTATACTTCCAACTGCACAAGACATATCACCTCATCGTGATGTCTACCACTATGGCTACAACCATAAGTGGAAAGCAAGAATATCACCTCATCATGATATCAGATATCACCTCAACATGATATCAACCATAATGGCTACAACCATGTATGGTATGTACAAGTGTTCATCACTTACGTGATGTTGTCACCTCAACATGACTTTCACCTTGGCTCTCCCAAAGGGTGAAACACAAGTAAAAAAATCATCACGGACTCTCTCACGTGATGCTATCATGGAGTCACACACATGACATCCACCATGGCTCTTCCATAGGGTGGAATCAAGGGATTTCACCTCGAACTTCTCTTATAGAGAAGAACTCATTAAACGAAGGATTTCACCTCGAGCTTCTCTCACAGAGAACTCGTTAAAGAGCATCACTGATACTGAGAGTCCTTCTCAGTTAAGGCTATATTCTCCACCATACAAAGCTTATCTCGAAAGTACACAAACTTTATCTTAGAGATTGGCTTGGTGAGAATGTTTGTCGTCTGCTCATCAGTGCTAATATACCTCAACCGTATAGCTTTCCTCAATACCATATCTCTGATGTAATGGTATTTGATCTCAACATGCTTGGTTTTGTCATTAAACACAGGATTGACAAAAAGCTTCACACAGCTCTGGTTATCACAATGAATGATAGTAAGCTCCATTGATTGTCCAAACAATCCTGCAAGGAGCTTACGAAGCCACACTGCTTCACGAGCTGCCACACAAGCTGCAATATACTCTGCTTTTATTGTACTCAATGCTACAGATGACTGTTTCCTGTTGCACCAGGAAATCATAGCAGATCCCAAACTGAAGCAACATCCAAAGGTGCTCTTTCGATCAATAACACTCCCTGCCCAATCAGAATCAGTCTAACCATGCAGCTCCAAGTCCACATCTAAAGAATATCTCAACCCATATCCAATTGTGCCACGCAAGTATCTCAGGATATGTTTAGCTGCAACAAGATGTATCTGTCTCAGTTCACACATGAACTGACTAAGTGCACTCACAGCATAACAAATATCTGGTCTATGTAGGTTGGTCTCCATAGGTGTTGACATGGATTTGCAATCCATCATACCAAACCGCTTAAGTATATCAATGGTGTACTTCCCTTGGCTTAGAATCATCTCATTTGGCTTTTGCCAAACTTCTAATCCAAGGAAGTAATGCATGAGCCCAAGGTCCTTCATCTCAAACTCAGAAGCCAACTTCTTCTTACACTTGAGAATAAGGTGATCTTCTCCAGTAAGAATCAAATCATCAACATACAAAACCAAAATCAATGCTTCACCATCGATTACCTTAAAGTATAGATTTGAGTCTGCATCATTCTTAGAGAAGCCCGAGCTTGACAAGTACCGATCAATTATTCTGTACCATGCACGAGGAGCTTGCTTAAGACCATACAAGGCCTTCTTCAACCTGCAAACATGAGACTACTTCCCATGTACCTCAAATCCATCAGATTGCTCAATATAAACTTCTTCCTCAATCACACCATTCAGAAAACTTGTCTTCACATCCATCTGATGAATCTTCCATCCTCTAGATGCAGCAATGGCAATAATGGTTCTGACAGAAGTGTAGCAAGCAACAAGAGCAAATGTTTCTTCATAGTCAACTCCCTTTTTTTGTGAGAACCCTCTAGCCACAAATCTTGCCTTGTATTTCTCAATGCTCCCATCAGCTACATGCTTAATCTTGAAGAGCCATTTTGAAGATACCACAGATTTTCCTTCGGGTCTAGGAACGATGTCCCAAACATCATTCTTCAGAATTGACTGATACTCCTCTGTCATAGCATCTTTCCAAACTTGTTGACTAGAAGCTTCCTCAACACTGGAAGGCTCGGATTCAATAATCTGTCTCATCAAAGCAACATAACTGGAAAACTTATGTGGCCTTTTGCTTTCTCTGAAGGTACCTCTAGGAGCTGAAAACTTCTCTGCCTCTTGCATAGTTTGCCTAGCCCAAAGAGGTCTTTTTCTCCCAATCACAATATCGGTAGGCCCATTAGTAGGTTCCAAGGGCTCAACTGGATCAACATCTTTTTTTGGTTTTGAAGTCTCCCTCTGAATCTCAGGAGCATGGTCAACTTCCATATCCTGAGGAGACTCTTCATTATCAATCTCCATATGAGTACCCTTGGATCTCTTAAATGCAACATCTTCCTTAAATGTGACATCCCTATTGATCTCGATCAGCTTCTGACCTGGAATGTAAATCCTATAGGCTTTTGATGTCTCACTGTAGCCCACAAGTATTCCCTTCTTGCCAGAAGGCTCCAACTTTGTTCTCTTTTCCTTTGGAATATGAACATAAACTGGACATCCAAAGATTCTCAAATGACTCACCTCTGGCTTCATTCCTGTAAAGGCTTCTTCAGGAGTCATGCTTTCCAATATTTTGTGAGGACTTCTATTCTGAACATAGACTGCAGTCCTAGAAGCTTCTTCCCATAGGAAGGTTTGCAGATCCTAGTCATGGATCATGGCTCTTGCTGCTTCCACGATTGATCTGTTCTTTCTCTCTGCAACACCGTTATGTTGAGGATTATAGGGAACACAAAACTCCCTCTTAATCCCAGCTTCAACAAAGAAATTCCGAAAGCTGTCAGAAGTGTACTCTCCTCCATTATCCGATCTCAAAACTTTGATTCTTTTCCCGGAAAGATTCTCTACCTGAGCTTTGAACTCCTTGAAGCTTTCTAACACTTCCTCAGACTCTTTAGTTTTCAAAAAATAAATCCAAGTCTTTCTAGAGCAGTCATCAATAAAAAGAATGTAATACAAGAAACCACTCGAAGAAGGAACAGACATTGGACCACATAAATCAGAATGAATGAGATCTAGAATACATTTGATTTACTTTCTCTACTATGAAATGGAGCTTTTGTATTCTTACCCATTGCACATCCTTTGCAAGTACCTTCATGCTCCCAGTTGAACTTTGGAAGACCCGAGACCATCTTCTCCATGATGGGTAAAGCCCGGAAGTGAAGGTGAGCCAATCTTCGATACCAAAGATCACACAAGCTTGAAGTATCATGAACTAATGCCTGAAGTGGACGAGTGCACAGCCTATAGAGACTCTCATGTCTAACACCAATTACTTGAGCAGTCTTGAAGTTGGAATTCTTCGTCCAAACAAGTACTTTGCCTTTGGAGAAGGCAACTTGATATCCTTTATCTTCTAAAGCTGAAATGGAGATAAGATTATGCTTGATTCCTAGAACATAAAGGACATCACATAACTGAAGTGTAATGTCGGAATCCAAATGAAGAGTAGAGGTCCCAATCCCTTTCACGGAGTAGCTAGCATCATCTCCAATAATAACTTGTTCAGAAGAATCTCTCTCCACCAGGCTTGATAAATGCTCCGTAAACCCAGTAATGGGTCAAGAAGCACCACTGTCGATTAGCCAAGTGTTGGTGTTTGTAGGTACATTGCTTGACAATGCTGAATAGAACAAATATTCACATGAATCCTTCTGCGGAGAAGCATCATCAACATCTGCAATGGTGGCCTGTTGCTTAGGTCTGGATGGACAATGCTTAGCAAAGTGGCCAAACTTATCACATCTAAAGCATTGGATCTTGGACAAGTCTCTCTTCTTCTTGAATGCAGGAGCACCATCATTTCCCTTATCTCGATTCCTCTTGAAGAATCCTTTCTTTCCATCTTTTCCTTTCTTCTTCGAAGCTTGGGAGGCGAGAACATGAATATCTTCATTATTTGAACTTTGACCAACGCCTCTAGCCACCAACCTTGACTCCTTTTGAATGCAGACGGCCCTCAAACAATCAAACTTAGGAAGTTTGGATCTTGCACTGATTCCTTGAATGTAGGACTCCCATGATAAAGGAAGACCATTGAAAGCAAGCATGGTCAAGTCTTTATCATCAATCACATGACTAATTGTAGAGAGTTGATCTCTCAATTCCGAAATCCTCATGAAATATACAATCACAGTTTCTCCTTTCGCCATCTTCACATGGTGTAGTTGTTGCTTCAATGCAAGTGCCCGGCTGGTGTTGTTGATTTCGTACATCTCCTCCAATGTTTTGAACATGTCCCTTGCCATCTTCAACTTGGAAGCAATCGGAACAATATGATCTTTAATAGAATCAACCAACATCTTCTTTGCCTTGATGTCTTTCTTCCTCCATTGCAACTTCTGTTCCTCCTCAAGTTCGGGAACTTTGGTCTCCACAAACTCAGCCAAATCATTCTCTTCCAAGGCGAGCATGATTCTGAACCTCCATGATGTGTAGTTGGATGCTCCCTCGAGTCTATCCTCGATTTTAAGACCATTCACCATCTTGACTAAAATAGAGATAGGCAAAGATATAAAAGAGAATAGAGAGTATCGCTGCGATAACAAAAATCTGATCACGATCTTCTTCAAACCCGCTCTGATACCATGTTAAATTTTAATGATCAGACTAACGCACAGAATTTAATTCAAAAATCAAACACTATAACACAGCAGATACCCTAGGAAAACCCTCCACTTGAGGGAGGAAAACCCAGCAATAATATATCACTTATATATTGAATCTCAACAATGAAAGACTCCTATACAAGAGGCCGATATGAAGGCCAAATACAAGCACCAATGAATGATGCAACACAACCAACTCAAGAAGACAATTCACTGATGCAAAACTTAGACTCAATAAATATCGAACTGCCTTGTGAAGAACTCGCACTTGATGAAGGACTAACAAGAATAAAATCTGATAATGATCAACAATGAATTTCTCATCGAATATATATACAATATAGAGGGAGAGGTCGTGTCTCTCCAAAGCATCATGTCGGCCTCCTTGAAACATCATGTCTTCACTAAAGAAGTCGACTATCTTGAAATTCGCACCTCCTCCTAATTCATATCAAGGTTGGCCTTGATATTTATCATGATTCTTCATTATAATGTGTTTGCTTTAACAAATAGGGATGTCTTTTCAATAATCGTGCCTCTTGGAGTCTTAATAAATTAAATAGCCATAGGCTACAATTTAATTTAACTCATATAAGGAGGATCACTGGAAGAATAGGACCGATGTTGCTCAATAAACATCAACAAGGATATGGCTTCGGATGGATTAAAGGTGAAGTTATATGTGCAAAATGGACATCCCTTTACATCAACACCGCTACAAGTCTAGCCCAATGGTGTACCAACAATTAAAGATAAGTATTTTATGTTTGTACCTTTGAATAATGATCATAATAATCATGTAGTTAATAATAATTCATGCAATAACATTGGGAATACTGAATCTTGTATGTTACTAGCATTGGTCTGTATATTCCTCTTCAAGGTAGTTTGATTTTATGAACTATTGTTAATCTCTTTAAAAATGCAGGATCGATCAAGGAGCAAAAGGATGATGAGAGATTGCATAAGGAATTCAAAGGGAGGAAGACCTTGAGGCATCCTGTGAGGAAGGCAAGCCAGCTGGAGAAATGAACAATCATGGAGTCGTCGCTTGCAGCCATGGGACTGAGTTGGTGGCACATAACTCTCATGATTCTTCAATAGAGACATCTCTCGAGGGAACAAGGTTAGCCTTGGATGGAGAGTTTGCATCAACAAAGAAGATTGAGAAAGATGAAGACACTAAACAACGGAGAACCTATACAGATTATCATTGCGATCAGCTACTTCGAAGAAGAGGAAATGAGATTCAGAGGGAGTTGAATTCCGAGAATTCCAAACACGAGTTGAGATCATGTCGAGGAAGAGGACTAAGGTAATGAGATCCATCAATGGAGGGGAATTCACTTCCAAAGGATTTTTGTAATCTCTATATTGAGGCAGGGATCAAGATGGAGTTTTGTGCCCTATGTCTCGAGGAACTAGAGTGATTCACTAAGAAGAAGTGAAGGTGTCAGCTAAGTGGGTTGCAGTGTTGCAAGGCCAAATGCTAAGTCCTTGGAAGACCTCTTCAATTGCATAGCACATAATTGCACAAGACAGTCAATCCAGATTTGACATTGGTAGCTCCGCAAACCTATTCAGAATAGGGTGATCTAGGATGAGGTCGAGGAGGACAGTCCTAGACTCTCACAACTCAGTAGTTCTAGAGGTGTGCGTTGGAAACAGTTCCTTTAAGGCAAGCATTGCAGGAAATCTTGGATGAGGATGTAATGTCCCCGTTTTTAGCACTTCACTTTTTAGTGATTGGTAGCCTATCCCCAGTGTGTTGTCGGCTAGTTAGTGGCAGAATTAGGGTTTCCCGCTGCTTGGTGGGTTCTCTTGATGATTCTAGGTTTTGCTTGTTGGAGTTTGGTTGTTTGGATTCTGGATTCCTTCTGGGTTTTCAGAGAGCTTCGCAGAGGTATGACTTGCAACTGCGTCGGGCAACCTTTCCGGACTTACTATTTTTAGTAAGTTACGACGGCTACATCCTGGAGTTTGGGATTTTGGATTGCGGATTCTTTCTGGGTTTTCAGAAAGCTTCGCATTGGTATCGCATGCACTTTGATCCGGGCAACTTTCTGGAATTTACTATTTTTAGTAAATTCTATTTCTGGCAGTGGTCCTGTTGGTTTCGGCACGGATGGCTCTCATCTTCAGTCAGCTCAGTTGGTTTGATCAATTTTGGCCTTGGGATGCATTTTGGAGAGATAAGTTCATTTTATTTAAATAATATTATGTTAATGTTATATTTTAATGTTGACTCCCCCTTGGCCTAGCTACATCACTTCAAGTTGTTCTTAAAAGGTGTTCTTCAAGGGTGGGCACTTCATGGAAGGAAATTTATTATTATTCAAAGGTCTATTTCATGCTTGAGTTGGACGCCTTCTTTGAGGAGGGAATTAATTTAAAATTAAAGTCAAATATTGCTTGGAAAATGGGACGCCATCTTTGGAGGGAAAGGAGTTATTTCAAATTTGAAAAGTTAGGGTTTCTAGAAGCTTCTGGAGAGTCTTCACAAAGTTATAAAAGGAGGTCTTGGGTCCTCATTTGGATTATCTTATGTCTTGAATATTGTTATGCTGCCGAAATGGTGCTGGACTGCTTCGAGGAATGAAAGCCTCCTAGCCTTGGCTCAACTTCGTGCTTGAGAGATAGCACCTAGTGGAGAAGTTTGCTTATGTTGAGTGGATTTTGTAGTGAGGTTTGCATTGTAGTGTTGTTTTGTCATTAGAAGTTCAGTTTATTGCATTTTATGTCATTTTCTGGAGTTGCTGATAACAGGGCTGAATCGGTAGTTTCATTCATAAATCAGAAAATAAAAATAATCTCATTCTAGGTATTGTGTCATTGCATCTTATTGGTAGGGGCGCCCCTTTATGCACATTTGCAGATTTTATTGACAAGTATTGGATTTTATAGGAGCAAAGTCGCCCTCCTTGAAGGGCCGTACCATGTTGGGTCTTCTTGGAATTTGTGCTAAAATATATACTTGCTTTTGGGTCAGTTTCCTAGTTCCTACTTGGGCGCCATCATCTTAGGGAGCTTTAGCATTTGATTTGAGGTTGTTCGGGTAAGTCTAGAGTGAGTTGTGAGCATTTCATTAGGGTTCTGCATTGCTGGTTAAGTAATTTCAGTCTATAACCAGTTATCTCAGTTTGCTTAAAGTCCATCATTTGAGTTGGGTTTGGAAGGGAAGTCACTGTGAACATTGAGAAGATATTAAACTTTATTGCAGCATTGTTAGACTTTCTACCTTTGCTCTTGGCAGGCAATTTTCCATCATATTGTAAGCTGAACAATAGTACTGTCAGCATTCTCTTATCCTTCCTTTCATGCTTTGTAATACCCACTAAATAAGTGGAAGAGGCAGGCTTGCCGCCTATTTATTTGAGTTGTATTTGTATTTCTTATATCTCTGCCATATGGTCGCCTCATTCCATTCTGGATTGGGTAGCACATACTTGTGTTGAGTTACTTTCAGTTGCAGTTTGATTTAATGTACTGACGATCCTCTTGCCATATCACAGCCTCTCTCATGTTGAGATTGAGTGCGCATTCTTGGCAACGAGTTACTTTGTAACTGCTGGTTTCATTTATCTAACCCTAATGGGTGCTTTTGCATTGTTGTGTTATTGGCAAAAATTGAAAAAATTGGTTTGGTTCATTTTAGAGGAGGTCAGGAGGTTGATGTAAATACTTGGAGCTTCAAAGGAAGTCACATCATCATGAAGATTTGTTGTAGTGTATATTTCTTTGAGACGAAGAAATATGAGGTGAAATCCCTTGTGTATATTTCTCTAAGACGGAGATATATGAGGTGAAAGCCCTTGTAGTGTATATTTCTCTGAGATGGAGAAATATGAGGTGCAAGCCCTTGTTCATCTCTGAGACTGAGATGAGACATCATGTTGAGAGACTCCATGACAAGGATATCTTGTACATCTCTGAGATTGAGATGAGACGTCATGTTGAGAAACTCCATGATGAGGATATCCTGTACATCTCTGAGACTGAGATGAGACGTCATCTTGAGAGACACCATGACAAGGATATCTTGCACATCTCTGAGGCTAAGATGTGTTTCTTTCCATAAATGGGAGTATCCATTGTGGACGTCATGTTGAGAGGCTCCATGACGAACGCTTGTACATCTCTGAGACTGAGATGTGTTTTCCACAAATGAGTGTAGCCATTGTGGACATCATGTTGAGAGACTCCATGATGAACTCTTGTACATCTCTGAGACTGAGATGTGTTTTTCCACAAATGGGTGTAGCCATTGTGGGCGTCATGTCGAGAGACTCCATGATGAGGATATTTGAAAATACCTCCCTAGCTAAGAGGGAGTGTTAGTGTTGTGTAGCTTCGAGAGATATTTTGCCTTAAATATAATGTATCTAAGGCAGGTCGGCCATCAACCTTTATAAACAAATATTGTAATTGCTAGGTTGGCTCTAGAGTGAGCCCGCCCAAGCTTGTATAAATAGGAGAAGTTGTCTCCTCATTTCATCAATCAATCAAGCAATTCATTCCTAAGTTCGAATTCTTTCAGCAGCAGGTCAATTTTCTAAGCAGCAGATTAGCATCAAGGAGAAGAGTCAATACTTTGTGTATTCATGAAATTGCACCATATACAAGTGCAGATCCATAGTATTGTATTTGGCCTTTCTAGGGCCTGTTATTATTCTGTTTTATAAGAGAATATTTTGCTGGGTTTTTCTCCCTTGAGTAGGAGGATTTTCCTAGGGTAAAATACTGTGTTATTGCTCTATGTGTTGAGTTTTCTGCTTTCTGTTAAATCTGATCTAAAACTAACACGCTCTACCTTCAGCAGCCTCACAAATGCAATTGTTCAAACACTTATTCATACCAATTTCAGTTCATTAATTCATTCCATCTATTTCAACTCAAGTAGTAATCAATTTATCTATAATACTTCAAATATAAAACATAAATCACAAAGGGTATATTGTGGATGTGATGACTGAAAAGTATGTGAGTTGTATTAAAGTTCCAAAGTGTGTCCAGTGTTAGAAAAAGATTGTGCGCTCATATATATTTCTGGGCTCATCAACTCTTGAAGTGTTATCTTGGGTTTACATAAGCAATTTTGTCCTAATTGGAAATTTAACAATATGATTGAAGAAGCCATTGCCTTATGTGCTTCCTTTGATGATGTCTTTTTCATGCATGGTTTTAGAGAAGTCAACAAGGTGGCCGGTTTTTAAGCCAAATAGAATATCAAGGAATAGGGTGCTTTTGCTACTTCAGCTTCTATGGTTACAATCTGGGATCCAAAGCCGAGCTCCACATTGTGGAGTAGGAGCTTAAGGAGGTATCTCTAGGGCTTGCTAGGGTTAAAAAATGTTTTGCTCACATCAACTTGGCTACTAAAAATTTGGTGGTATCTCATACAAAATGGTTTACCTGAAGTAACTAAAAGTAAGTGTCTGCAATAGGGCAGGGAACTAATTCATGGTGTCCAATTCTCCAATCTAGGTAACAATATATATTAGTGTCCCACTTTTTGGCATAATCATGCCCAAACCAACTTTTTTTTTAATTTCATTTTACCTCAATTATAGCAAACAAACCATTCAAATTTTAGAGTTACTGTAAAATAATGATTTGGGAGATTACCTATGTAGATTCTATTTTTATTTTATTTTTTAAATAACAAATAATTTAGCTCACATTTTAGATATTTGTTCATAAAGCATTTCTTATACTTCACAATATTTTTTAAATGGCAATATTTTTCCATAATACATAACTTGGTCTACAAATAAAATATTTTCATATTTCTTAAACTTTTAATTCATTAACATTAATATCTAAGACACATTTTCTTCATAATTTTTTATTGCACATTTTAATTACAGTTAATTTTATATATTAAAATAGCTATAATTTGGACACATTTCCTCGTAACACAACTCTTTTTGTATATTGCCAAAAAAATTATTTTCTCTGTTGACCGCACATTAATACAAAAAGCAGTCTTATTTTCTGATTTTTTTTCAATTGTTTGTTATTTTTCCATGTGTGTCGAATAGAGATTTATTTTTTGCAATAAACCTATGATTAGAAAATAGATAATGAATACAATAATAAAATAGAACATACTAAAATCTATCATCACAAATCTTGCTGGGAGGATTACTTTCACGCAAAAAATTTGTGTTATGATGACTTTGATCACAAAAAATGTAATCTAAATTGGCACTTTCTGTGCAATGAAATACTTTTATAAGTCTTAAATGGAAAAGAGTATCAGATAGAATATTTAAGACACAAATATACACATTGAGAATGTCATCTACATATTTAATCTATCTTTCATTGTGTCCCAAGGTTGGAGCATGCTATTTTGCATAAATTGTTCAATCAGCATGAGCAGACCACAAGTGAATCACAAATTTATGCATCCACCAATTTGCAGGAGTGTGGATATCTAGGATTTCTGCTCAAAGATGTTGCAGCAGTAAGGAAGCGTCTGAGTGGTCATGGTAGCTACGTAGTGGTGTTAATGTTATAGCAGCTTCGGTTGATCCTTCCAGCTCACTTCTTTTGAGAAAGTCTTAAATTGAATAATAGCCGTTGGCTATTCAATTTACCTTTTATTGTTTTGTATCTCATGCTTTGGCCGACATGAAAGAATTCGAAACTCATAAAAGACATTTAATATACTAGGCCGACATCTTTAAGTAGATATGTGATTTTGTAAGAGGCCGACATGTAAGACTTGTCTCCTATACATATACACATGAATCAGTCCGTTCATGAGAGATAGCGAAAATTCTCTCTGAGTCTTCAAGTCCGTTTAAATCTCCAGATTCATGTTATTGCAGAGAGCGATCTTGTTATTGCATAGTGCGATCTTGTTTGTTACTATTCATGAAATTTATCAATGCGAATCTGTTCGAAGGTCTTCATTGAATCTTCTAGTGCGAACCTGATCCAAGTTCATCATCGAATCACCAGATCCGGGTCAAAGATCAAACTCGTCTGAGATCTAGGATCGAACTTATCAGATCGGCGAAAGTCATCAAGAGCGGACCTGACTGAGAATTAAGATCGTATACACCAGTCCAAGCAAGGGCGAACATTGCCGAGTGCAAAGTGAACTTTGTTAGATCTGTATTCTGCCATTACCAGGTGTGATCTAGAGGTTGTTATCAGTCATTCTTTATTGTCAGGTTCTGCATATCGGTCTTGTGTTAGACCTTATTGTAATTTGTAAAAATTGTCACTGTTGTATCAAATATAAGAGAGATCTTTGTTGCTGGGTTTTTCTCCCTCAAGAGGAGGGTTTTCCCAGGGTATATGCTGTGTTATTTTGTCTGATTTCAAATTATTTTCCTGTGCATTAATCTGATCGCCTAAAATTAACAAGTGGTTGGAGGTGTGGTTGGTTAAGTTGTCCTATAGGTATTTTGGCTTTGTTTAGCATTCTAATTCTTTTGTGTTGTTTGAGACTTTGGTTTTTTTCACAATTTCTGGGTTCAACGTTGTCATTTGTATGGCTTTGTATGTAATGTCCCCTTATTAAACTTATCCTAGAAACATAAAATGCACAAGTTAGGACATATAATTTATTTTTACCCACACATCATTTTGCTCATGTAAATTGTCTTGAAGACCTACACACATTATGTATTATCAATAAAGCACATAATTCCTTGTCCATGATTAGGCTATTTCAGATTTGCACATTCTAAGAAGAAGATAAATGAAATGCATTATCATCTAGTGCATAAACTAACATAATCTGATATGACTTATAACTCTTGATGGAATAGATCTTTGCCTTGTTTCCTATTTCCTAACCTCATTGGATGGAAGGATTACTATGCCAAGGGCATGTGAACAGTCTCTAACTGGACTCCCTCAAGGTTTCCTACCCATCTTGGGACCATCCATCAATTGACCAAATTACCAGCCTTTCCCTTCACAAACTTCCTATCCTTCATGGGGACTAGCGAAAGGGAATTTTGACCCGAAGTCTATTCTCATAGTAAAGTCATATTAGCTTTAAAAAAAGCACAATAATTGCTGTAAGTAACATTATTGCGATATTGATAACTATTATCTATTAATCTTCAGATGTGGAATCAGTTATTCATTTATGCTGTAAGCATGAACTCAAACTATTGATACATATCTATTGTTTGCAAATGTGTTGTTTCATCTTGCTAGGCATTCAATTCATATTATATTTAATTGATGTCATAATCATCATAGACATTTGCTGATATTTAAACTGATAAGAAATAAGTTGGACCATACGCTGTAATCCCTGTAGGTAGCAATTAGCATTCTTGGGAAACTTAACTCACAATCTCTACCAGTGGCTAGAGGTACTTACCTTCGTGTGTCTCTCTACAGTCGATAGTACCAAGGCATGTTTGTAGGCTCTTGTGTGCCTTCCTGTTCAGTATCCGATCAATCTTCTCTTTCCCTTCACAATGACTCAAGGCGTGTTCTTTCCTGTTCTTCGATCGATGGCCCCTCTTGTCATGTGAGAGCCTCTCTAAACGCCTTCAAGGGATGCGTCCATTGCTGTGTGACGTGACTTCTCAGCAGTCGCGTCCTCCTAAGTTCATCAATTCCAAATTGCTTCGTTTGTCCATCTTTAGAAGATGTTCTTAATAATTTATATATATATCCTTAACAAACCCGATTACTTGGAAAATAAAAATATTTTAAGTCTATGTATATTTTACAAGTTCGCTATATTCAATAATATGATTATTTCATAATATTTATTTTAGCAAACATATTTTAACATTTAATATTAGTATTTAACAAACCTGAGGGTTATGACAGTCCGACCCTCCTGAAATTGCTTGTCCTCAAGCAAAATTCAAACTTGGATGCTTTAAGATCTCTTCACTTTCCCATGTAGAATCTTCCTCAGGTAAACCCCTTCCATTTGACCAAGTACTTGGGAATGGTTTTGTTTCTCAATCTTTTCTCTCGCATGTTTAGGATAGTTTTAGGTTCCGAACAAGTCTACCTTTGTCATCAAGTGGTGGTAAGAGTTACATGCCCATCTCCCTCATACCTTGCTTTCATGCATACAATTTCCTTTATTTCTTCATTGGTGGTTGCCTCTATCTTGTGGTCTCGACCTCTCTTTTCGCATTTATAACTAGGTGACCACTCTGCATTACAACGGCAACAAGGGTTCTTCTTCTTGTTGTCTTCTTTCTTTTCACAAGTGTGCCCACGCTCCCATGGGCTTTACATGTGTAGCACAAATTCTTCTCCCTTAGTTCATCTTGTTCCTCCCTGGTAAGGGGATTGTGGCATGGATCATCCTTTTTGTGGGGATGCTTACTATAGTTGTCTAAAGTTTTATTACTTGCTAATGAAGTTTCTAACCTTAAGGCTTTCTCTATGGCATCCTCAAGATTGATTGGGTTAAGAGCACTTACTAACCCTCTTAAATGATTCTTTTAGTCCCTCCACAAATAGGTAGGTGAGTCTATCTTCCCCTACCCCTGTAACTCGGACTGAGATTTTCTGAAATTCAGTTATGTAGTTTTCTACTGTCTCTTGTTGTTTTAGTTGAGTGAGCCTTTTAAAATCTTCTCAAGGATGTTTTCTATCAAACCTCCTCATGACTTTTTGTGAAAATTCTTCATAGGAGGTTATGTTTTCGTGGCCTTGGGTGAGGATTCCATGGTGCCACCATTCATGGGCTAACCCTTCCAAATGTAAGATTGCAAATTGAAGTGCATCTTCTTCTGTCATTGGGCTGAGGGTAAAATAGGTGTTTAGTTTTTGCAGCCAAACATGGGCGGTGATTTTGTTTGAGCCATCAAAGTTAGGCAAGGTTACTTTATTCACCTTAAGCTTCAAGTCTTTATTTTGTGGCTTCTTTCCTTGCCTAGGGGCTTCATGTCTTTTGGCTTTGCAAAATTCCCTAAATGATACAAGTTCCCTAAGCTCAGGTTCAAGATCTCTATATGCTCTAATGATTTCTTCGATGCTGTTTGGTGTTGGATCCATCTCATCTTCCCTTCTAGGACCATCCTCCTTGGTTATGAAGGGAGATTTGGGAACTCTAAGTGTAAATGGCCCATTATTAGCCTATGAATGATTTGAACTCATGTCTCTCCCATTTGAGGGATTATATTTTAGGTTGTTGATTGAATTTTCCATATTTTGCAAAGTTTGGATGAATGTTTGGTTTGCCTTTTCTAACCCTTTATTTTGGTTCATAAGGGTTTGATTGGTTTGTTCCATAAAAGCCCTTACTTCATTGGACAATTGTTCAGCCATGGACCCCTTTTTTCGGTAGGTTTGCATTCACCCATGTATAGGATGGCAGGATTATGCTCTGATACCAATTGTACTGTCCCCTTATTAAACTTATCCTAGAAACATAAAATGCACAAGTTAGGACATATAATTTATTTTTACCAACACATCATTTTGCTCGTGTAAATTGTCTTGAAGACCTAAACACATTATGTATTATCAATAAAGCACATAATTCCTTGTCCATGATTAGACCATTTCAGATTTGCACATTCGAAGAATAAGATAAATGAAATGCATTATCATCTAGTGCATAAACTAACATAATCTTATATGACTTATCACTCTTTATGGAATAGGTCTTCGCCTTGTTTCCTCTTTTCTAACCTCATTGGATGGAAGGATTTGTTAGTGTTGTAGCTGCAGGAGATATTTTTCTCCTTGATATATCTTTGTCTAAGGGAGGTCGGCCTTCATGTCTTAAACAATATTTTATATTCTTTATTTTTCTCAAGGGGCCGACCTAGAGAAGAGGTCGCCTATCTTTGTATATAAGTGAGGTGAAGACCTTTCATTTCAATCATCAAGTTCATTCATTTCATTTGCATCCTACTAGCAGCAGGAGTTCACATCCTATTATCAGCAGGAGTTCTCATCTTATTAGCAGCAAGAGTTCACATCTTATTAGCAGCAGGAGCTCGCCATTATTAGCAGCAAGAATTCGCCATTCTTTTAGCAGCAGATCGAAGTCTTTGAAGAATCATTATCATTCATTCAAGGAGTGATATATATTATTGTATGAGATTCAGCCCTATATAAGGCCTAATTGTTGTAAGCAGATTTTCTGCCTTTATTATTCTGATATATAAGGGGATATTATTTGTTGGGTTTTTCTCCCTCGAGTAGGAAGGCTTTCCCAAGGTAAAATTGTTGTGTTCATTGATCTGTGTGTTGTGTTTGCTGCTTATTTACATTTCTGATCATAAAACTAACATGGTATCAAAGCAGGTCAAAGAAAAGATCTGATCAGATTTGTTTAAGCAGTCAAGTCAACTTTTCATCTAGGGCAGATCTTTGAAGGTGAATTTGTGCGGAAAAAGATGGTGAACGGCGTCAAGGTAGAAGATAGGCTTAATGGAGCTTCAAACTTCAACTCTTGGAAACCCAGGGTACTCATTGCATTAGAGGAGAATGATCTTCTTGATTTCGTGGAAAATGATATGCCCAAGCCCTCCGATGATATTAAGAAAATCCAGTGGAAGAAAAATGGCACGAAGGCTAGAAAGATTATGATAGACTCTGTGATGAATCACCTAGTATCGATCATCTCCAAGTTGAAGATAGCTAAAGAAATGTTTGATACTCTAAAAGGATTGTAAGAGATCAACAATACCAGCAGAGCCCTTGCTTTGAGACAACAACTTCATAATGTAAAAATGGCTAAAGAAGATTCAGTCATCTCATTCTTTATGAAGATTGCTGATTTGAGAGATTAGTTGAGCACTATTGGGGATATAATTGCAGACAGAGATCTTGTTATGTTGGCACTAAATGGTCTCCCCCAATCTTGGGAACCCTTTATTCAAAGCATCAGTGGGAGATCCATGTTGCCCAATTTTGATTGTCTTTGAGCTGACTGTATTCAAGAAGAATCCAGATTGGCAGCAAGAGGAATTGGGAAAAACTATCATGATGTTGAAAATCAAGTTCTTGCTACACATACTTCTAGAGAAAGAGGCAAAGGAAGAAAGAGGAATAGAGATAGAGAATCAGACTCTGCCCCAAAACCAAAGAAGAAGGATCTCTCTCACATTCAATGTTACAGGTGTGACAAGTATGGTCACTTTGCTCGAGATTGCAAATTAAAATCTACACAACATGTTTCTATTGCGAAAATTGACATAGTGACATCTCAGAAGGAGCCAAGTTCTAAAGTTGATTCAGAAGCTTTCTTATTCATCTTCACTCTTTCAAGTAATGTACAATCTGACAGTGATACGTGGTTGATAGATAGTGGTGCTTCACGCCACATCATAGGCTATAGAGAGCTAGGGCTACTTCTCTCCAGCTAGATTCAAATATCCCTCCTCATTTGAGTAATGTATTGTTCGTACCTAGGATCAAAAGGAACCTTGTTTCCATTTCAGCCTTGGAGGACAAAGGGTACAAGGTTGCCTTCTCTAAAGGAAAGGTTCTTGCATGGATGATGAACTCCAGCATAAATTCAGCTCGTGTGATTGGGACTCATCAGGAGAACTTATAAAGATTGTCATTGCGATCAGTTTCTTCGAGGAGGAGGAAATGACATTCAGAGGGAGTCTGACAAACCAACAAAGGCAATCTTGCACGAGGAGGTCAGAAGATTGATGTGAGTACTTGGAGCTTCAAAGGGAGTCACATCATCATGAAGATTTGTTATAATGTATATTTCTCTGAGACGAAGAAATATAAGGTGAAAGCCCTTGTAGTGTATATTTCTTTGAGATTGAAAAATATGAGGTGCAAGCCCTTGTTCAACTCTGAGACTGAGATGAGACGTCATGTTGAGAGACTCCATGACGACATCAAGTTGAGAGACTTCGTGATGAGCCCTTATTCATCTCTGAGACTGAGATGAGACGTCATGTTGAGAGACTCCATGACAACATCACGTTGAGAGACTCCATGATGAACCCTTATTCATCTCTAAGACTGAGATGAGATGTCATGTTGAGAGACTCCATGACGACATCACGTTGAGAGACTCTGTGATGAACCCTTGTACATCTCTGAGACTGAGATGTGTTTCTTTTGTCATGTCCCCCGAAATTATAACACCCAAATATGAAATTCTAAAATTCAAGTCCTATTCTAATTATCATTAGGAAATATTATAATAAAATATAAGTCTCTAAGTCCACACGAGTAATCACAATTTACGAATGTAATTGCGACTTAAAAATAATTACGATTATCATAGATAATATCATAATTATAAATAGGATATTAGAGATGACTTCACCAATTTAAAACACACAGAAAAATCCATAAATACAAAATATAATACACCAATTATAAATAAAATAAAATATAATACACAAAAAACAAATAAATCCAATACTTATCAAAATGTGAGAAATTGCAACTCAAATAATATTATATCAAAATATAAGTAAAGCATGTTAGAATAACCGGTATTATAATAAAGACCCGATTATATCATATGATCATTATAGTAATATATTTGTTGTCCCGAATATGATATATTGTCATATTATAAAGCAAACAAATAAAGATTACTATCCAATCAGAATCATGAGAAAACCATTGTGCCAACGGGATGTTAAGAGCATAGCCGGGAACCAACACGAGGGTTCAAATAGGCATAACCTCTGGACGCGCCCTTGATCGGGCAAATTTAAGGGATCGAATGGAATAGAAGAGGGAAGAATCATCATCGCAGAAGATATACATCAATGGTGGGAAGTATAGAGAGGTTTGTAGATTGATAAGAAACCAGCATAGTATATGGAGTGAAGGACGAGAGGAGAAGCAGGGTGGACAGGAAACCACAGCCTTCAAGGATTCACCTTGCCCCATCAGCGGTTGTGGTGCATGACTGAGTTCCATGGTGGAGATTGAAGATCACTAGTTGACAGGCAAACTGCAACATGCTCATGGATGCTCTAGGGTTTTACCTACGACCCGTTGTTGAAGATACATGCGGCCAAATCACATGCTTCATCTCTTCAAGCTAAGGTGGTTCGTGGCTGTCCCGTGCTCTCTTTATTTTATATGTTTCTATAGTTCAACACTGAGAAGTATTGGGGATAGATTATATGCCCCAATTTGTACGGCATAGGAAAATATGGACCATGAGTGCATAAGCTAAAAATAATGCATTGAATAAACCACATGGATGACCACAAAAAAGGTATGTCAAAAATTCAAGCAACCAAAATAATAGAACAGGAGAAATATAGGATTAGTAGATATATGAATATGCAGATCGAACAGAGATACATGGAGATTTACAAGAGATATAGAAAGAAACATCACCTATAAAAGGAGGGACGCGATGGAAGATTATCTCTTTGCCCATTGAGAATATAAAAGTTCATACATTTTAAGCAAAGGGAAATCATGGAATAGAATGAAGAAAAAAGAAAAGAAATAACGGTGGTTGCACACCTTCGAAAGAACATATTCAAACAGCAAGATAATCTATAAAATATCCTCCAAAACCAAAGCATCGTAGCTAGGGGACTTAAGAGGGTTCCAACAGATCGAATCAAAGTTGGGAGAGAGGCTTTGCAGATCGGGATTTAGATAAGTATTTTATAAATTCATATAATAAGTTTTGTAAATATAAGGATACAAATAAGTAATTTGGTATTTAAATAATCACCTATGAATTAAGGATTTAAACATGATGAAATTCATATTATAGGTATATATATATGAAACTATTATAGATTAACAAATAGAATTAATGATGTATATAAATATATTCATATAAGATATAGATGGATATTATTGACGATTGGTTATGCACATATATATCTATATCATTATTCTCGATTAGGCAATAATGATGCATACAGTAATTCGTGAGCCTTATAGGTAATAAGGACTCTTTAATATAATCATCGCGTGGAAGAAGGGAGTCATATCAAGTTACAGTGAATATGTCTAAAGGGAGTCCAATATAGTGTGACGATCAGAGGTAAGTATCCTCAACTAACTGATAACATTGAAGGTTATGTAATCAATCCAAGTTGTTGTGGACAGCGGATTACAGTCTAATAACTAATCCATACCTTATCAAGTTAAATGGCAGTGAATGTTTATGAACTCTAATTTGTGTTGAATTGTGAATTCGATTAAATATAATAGGTGAATGCATAGAGAGATTAAATGGATATTTATATGTCAATATATTTGAGTTCATCTATACACCATAAGTGATTCACAAACACCCTGAGTAGCTATAAAGGGATATTATTTACAAGTTTCCAATAATGATGCTTGCAGCAATTATTATATATCATAAGCTATTATGACTTTACCTTGAAGAATAGACTTCGGGCCAAAATTCCCTTCCGCTAGCACTCAATAAGGATAGGGAGTTTGTGGAGGGAAAGGCTAGTAAATCAATCTATTGATGGACGGTCCCAAGACAGGTAGGAAACCTTGAGGGAGTCCAATTAGAGATCGTTCACACGCCCTTGGCACAGTAAACCTACCATCCAATGAGGTTAGGAAAGTGGAAACAAGGCGAAGATCAATTCAAATCGAGTAATAAGTCATATCAGATTATGATGTGTTTTATGCACTAGATAATAATGCATTTATCTTGTTCTTAAAATGTTCAATCGGGAATTGTCTAATTTGAATTAAGGAACTATTTGTATTTGTTAGTAATGCATGATGTATGCAGGTCCTCAAGGCAAATTACATGGGTAAAATTAAGTGTTGGTAAATACAAATTCTTGATCCTAACTTGTGCATTGTATGTCTCTAATACGGGGACATTATGTAATGTCCCCATTTTGGCCATACGCTCTTCTTTGACTGATAGCCTATTTCCGGAAATCCATAGGTTGATCAAAAGTGAAATTAGGGTTTCCTTGTTTGGAGGTTTGTGGCATTTCTAGGTATTTACTATTTTTAGTAAATACTAATTTTGGCAGTGGTTCAGTTGTCAGCTTTCATTAAGTCTTGCTTCCAGCTCAGTTCTGCTTTCTGTTGGTTTTGAGGTAAACTTACTATTTTTAAGTGGCTATTTTAGTAAGTCTAATTAGCATCATCGTGATTCAACTCAAGTCATCTTGTTATCCATCGGTCTCGGTTTGGCTTTGGGTTTGGTTTTCTCCTTGGGTGAGTTTCAGACTTAGTCAATTTTCATGTCTTGAAGTTGTACCCCATGCCTAGGCTTGATGACTTCAAGTTGTTTTAAAGAAGGGACATAAAGGGGTCAAGTGAGCATTTAATTATTTAATAAATGCTTTATTGTTGCAATATGAAATGGATGCCTAAAAGGGAAGTTGAATGATATTTTATTATTTCAAAGTAAAAGGCAAAAGGTGGCGTCCCTTTTGGAAGTTGAAGTGATTCAACTTCTTGGAATTGAAGAGTTCTTGTTGCTTCATTTGCCAACTAAAGCTTATATATTGCTGCTGTTTGAAAGCTGATTATCCAATGTTTATGCTAATGTTATCTGTCAAAATGACAACTTGTTTAATACTTCGAGGGATGCTTACCTCCTAGTTCCAATCCAATTTCGTGTTTGAAAGACAACACCTAGTTGGTCTTATTGCTGCTTCTCAATCAGACTAGCAGATTGTGCTTCAAAGTTGGTGAATTTTGGTGAGAATTTCAGTTTTAATGTTGCTGATGTATACACAGCTGAAGGTGTTTTTCATTTACAGCTTTTGATGTGAATTTATTTTGGTTATGGGTATTTGATCCTTGCAATTCTATGCTAATAGCGATCATATTTGGAGAATTTCAGAATTTAATTCCAAGTATTTGATTTTTAGCAAGAGAAATCGCCCCTCTTGAGGGCCGTACCATCTTGAGAGTGCTTTGGGATTCGTGCAAAATAATATCATGAGTTTTGATGCAGTTTTGTGGTTTGAGTTTGGGCGCCTATCCTCCAAAGAGACTTTGCATTTCGTTTCATTCAATTCAGAGGTATATTGAAGGAGTTGTGATCATTTTTATGAGTTTGCTGTTTGCTGATAGACATTTCCAGATTGCAGATTTTTATATCAGACTTGTTAGTTTTTGATATAATGCTGGTTTGAGTTTCAATTCTTCATCTTATATCATTGTAAATGTTAGAGGAAGTGATACTCTAACTGTTTAATGTTCTTGGAAGATTATCTATTCTATTTGCAGCTGTTCTTATTCTTTGTAAAGCTAGTTAGTAGTACTAACAGCTCTTCCTTTACTTGCTGCAATTTTATATCTGTTTTACACTCCCACAATTGAGTGGTTGAGTTTTAGAATAAACTTATATCTTGTTTGTAATTTCCCCCCACGTTATAAGTGGTTGTGTGGACAGTATTCCCCCCACGTTAATAAGTGGAAGAGTGGATTTAAAGGCTGGCTTGCTGCCTAATAATTGTTGTAAACTCACCCACTGAATAAGTGGAGTATTCCCACCACTCTGTGGATGCCCGCCGCAGCGGATGAATTGTTTTAATTGTAATCTTTTCCCCCCACTGTTTGGTGGTAGTGAGGAAATGCTTTTCATGGCTGGTTATCCGCCTATCAGTTTCTAGTTTTCAAATTCAACACTCCGTCATATGTTAGCACCTCGCCCTCAGTGGGATCTTGAGTGCACATTCTTGACGTTGAGTAGTTTTCATTTCAAGTTCAGATTTCTATTTGGAGCTAACGCTAACTGAGTTGATTAAGTGCTGGTTATGTGTGTTAATTCATCGAAAAAAAATTGGTTAGCATATTTCACATTACATCTTTCCACACATGGGAATAGCCATTGTGGACATCATGTTGAGAGACTCCATGACGACATCACGCCGAGAGACTCCGTGATGAACTCTTGTACATCTCTAAGACTGAGATGTGGTTTTTCACAAATGGGTGTAGCCATTGTGGGCGTCATGTTGAGAGACTCCATGACATGGATATCTGGAAAAATACCTCCATAGCTAAGAGGGAGTGTTAGTGTTGTAGCTGCAAGAGATATTTTTCTCCTTAATTTATCTTTGTCTAAGGCAGGTCGTCCTTCATGTCTTAAACAATATTTTATATTCTTTATTTTTCTGAAGGGGCCGACCTAGAGAAGAGGTCGCCTATCTTTGTATATAAGTGAGGTGAAGACCTTTCATTTCAATCATCAAGTTCATTCATTTCATTCACATCCTATTAGCAGCAGGAGTTCGCATCCTATTATCAGCAGGAGTTCGCATCTTATTAGCAGCAGGAGCTCGCCATTATTAGCAGCAGGAATTCACCATTCTTTTAGCAGCAGATTGAAGTCTTTGAAGAAGCATTATCATTCATTCGAGGAGTGATATATATTATTGTATAAGATTCGGCCCTATATAAGGCCTGATTGTTGTAAGCAAATTTTCTGCCTTTATTATTCTAATATATAAGGGGATATTATTTGCTAGGTTTTTCTCCCTCGAGTAGAAGAGTTTTCCCAGGGTAAAATTGTCATGTTCATTGATCTACGTGTTGTGTTTGCTGCTTATTTACATTTCTGATCATAAAACTAACAGAATTACTGTGCCAAGGGCGCGTGAACAGTCTCTAATTGGACTCCCTCAAGGTTTCCTACCTGTCTTGGGACCATCCATCAATTGACCAAATTACCAGCCTTTCCCTTCACAAACTTCCTATCTTTAGTGGGTACTAGCGAAAGGGAATTTTGGCCCAAAGTCTATTCTCATAGTAAAGTCATATTAGCTTTAAGAAAGCACAATAATTGTTGTAAGCAACATTATTGGGATATTGATAACTATTATCTATTAATCTTCAGATGTGGAATCAGTTATTCATTTATGCTGTAAGCATGAACTCAAACTATTGATACATATCTATTGTTTGCCAATGCGTTGTTTCATCTAACTAGGAATTCAATTCATATTATATTTAATTGATGTCATAATCATCACAGATTGGAGTTATTTCTAGACATTTGCTGATATTTAAACTGATAAGAAATAAGTTGGACCATACGCTGTAATCCCTGTAGGTAGCAGTTAGCATTCTTGGGAAACTTAACTCACAATCTCTACCAGTGGCTGGAGGTACTTACCTCCGTGTGTCTCTCTATAGTCGATAGTACCAAGGCGTGTTTGCAGGCTCTTGTGTGCCTTCATGTTCAGTATCCGATCAATCTTCTCTTTCCCTTCGCAATGACTCAAGGCGTGTTCTTTCCTGTTCTTCGATCGATGGCCCCTCTCATCATGCGAGAGCCTCTTTAAACGTCTTCAAGGGATTCGTCCATTGCTGTGTGATGTGACTGCTCAACAGTTGTGTCCTCCTGAGTTCGCCAATTCTAGATTGCTTCATTTGTCCATCTTTAGAAGATGTTCTTAATAATTTATATATATATCCTTAACAAACCCGATTACTTGGAAAATAAAAATATTTTAAGTCTATGTATATTTACAAGTTCGCTATATTCAATAATATGATTATTTCATAATACTTGTTTTAGCAAACATATTTTAACATTTCATATTAGTATTTAACAAATCCAAGGGTTATGACATTGTAACCTTCTATAGACATTTTATTTCAAGGATAAGGGTCCCAATAGAACTCTCATTTAATAATCAATATATATGTAATGTCCCATTTTTTGCAGTATTGAGAGAATAATAATTATTTAATTCTCAAAAGTTAAAATATCAAAAAAGAAGAATTAAATAATAATTATTTATTATTATTGCCTAAAGTTAATTAAAAGGTAGTAATTAAATAATTTATAATTGCACAACCGTCAAATAATATTATAAAAAGGAGCCTTGCTTTTGGGGAAAGGGTGGATGATTAATAATTTCTTTTCAACCTTAATTTGAGGGTTTCCCAAATTTGTTCTCAAGATGGATGCCTGGGAAAACCATTTTCAACATTGAAACCATCTACCCTAGATGGTCTTGGAAGAATCAATCAGATTCTTCAAATGGACTGCATTGAAGTTTACATTCGGAATTGCAAGAGATTCAATTAATTTGGATTTTGCAGATATATGTGCAAATGTTATTATCAATGCTTGAACGACTATATCTAAGTGGGTTTAGTTTGTGTGATTCATAATATTCCTAGCATATTATTTTTGGGCAATCAACATTGCAGGAGTCATCAATTGTGTCCACAGAGGTAATTATTATTGCTATTCAAAGATATATTAGACGGTTCATATTGGACACTATTAGTTATTCAGAAGCCATCGGAAATAAACGACTACATTATTTAACTGCAAATGGAGAGATGAACGATGCTATGGCATGAAGATTATTTGTCATCTAAATCCATTTAGACGAATATCGTATTAATTTGATGGAGGTGACATTAATATCATTCATCATGGCTGAGTACGAATATTGTTGGGTGTTTTTGATGAATATATTGTGTTGAGAAAGGATATTATCAGGCCTTTATGGTCAGCTCCAGCCGCCAACTATCTTGTCTCATTCACAGTATTCTACCATTTCTGCCTCCTTTATCTATAATATTTGTGGATGGTCGAAGTGTGTTGAAAAACCATGGGAAACAAGGATTGATATTATATTCACTTGCTCGAGTTGCAATGACATTATGATCTAACGTGGCGCTACATTATTTAGTCCTGGCATTCAATGCTAATTGAATGAAGTCATTAAATTGTGGTGGATAAACATTATCGGGCTTCTTTGGAGGTGATACATAGCCAGCACCCTTTTTGTCTATACTATGGCATATATTAACCACGAAAGTAGCACACATATGCTTTATTACAGCCGAATTGGTGCCAACGTGGGAAGTCGAGGGATATTCAAGTCATGCCAAATTTCATACATATCATTTGTCCTTATTCACAGCGCCAACTACTAGGAAACTATTGAGCATAAAGAGGTATCGGCTTTGGAATTCAAGACCACTACAAAATCGGTGACCTTCAGCAAACATACGATACCACTGCTACATGAACATTCTGAAATAAATAATTATATTTCTTTATTCAAATTTCCTGAGGATTATGGCTATATGTATTGAAAGAATTAATATTGTTTCTTTGTAATGAACCGGACCAATTTTTTTTTGTTTTTTCATAAAAGATTACAATGCAACATGCACCCGTTAAGGTTAGCATAAACCAAAACGATGCAGAAAGTAACTCTAACCAGAATGTACACCAGGATCCCGATGCGGGCAAGGTGTGAGCATTGGTCAGAGGATCTCAAAGTAAATGCTGAACAAGAACTCTAACCAGAGATGCGCCGGTGAACGACGAGCATTCGGTCAGAGGATCCCTATCTATTGCAATACTGAAAAGAGCTCAACACCAAGTATGTGCTACTCAATCCGTGATGGATAAGAGGCGACCATATGGCGGAGACTTAAGGAAATTACAATGCAAAACAGAAATAGGCGGCAAGCCAGCCTCTTCCACTTGTTCAGTGGGCAGTACAAACATAGAGAAAGTGCGGAAATATTAAAATATGCTGACAGTACTACTGTACAGCTTACAATATCAGAAAATGCATCAGTTAAGCACAATATAAGAGAGTCTTCGTCCTTACAACAATATAGAATGGTAACTTCAAGTCTTCCAATAACCTTTCCCACCAAACAACTCAAATGAGTAACTTGAGCCTGCTGTTGTGACAGAGGATAGACTGTATTTTCTGTTATCAGCCACACTGAAATGCCAAAATAAGCTCACAAACCTCACACCCCTCAATCAAAGTGCAGATAAATAAATGCAAATATCCTCTAAGATGAAGGCGCCTAAACTCATGACACAAAACAGACCCAAACTAATGATATTTATTTTCTGCTCACTCTCCAAGCAAGGTACAATGGTACGGCCCCAAGAGGAGGGCGATTTTCTCTTAAAAATTCAATACTTTATTAAAAATCATGAGATTTCACAATAAGTGGCGCCTAGCCATGACTAAAGTAAATATGCAATACCCACAAGGAAATCTTTTTGTATTTTTGGATTATGAATAAAAAGAGCTTACAGCTATAAGGCAACAGCAACTTGAAAACATGACAAAATGCTTGAATAACACTACCAAAATGCAATATACTCAACTACAATGCAAACTATCAAATTACCAGCTAACCTCTCAACTAGTTGCTATCTTTCAAGCAAGAAGATGAGCCAATGCTAGGAGGTGTGCTTTCCTAGGAGGTGTGCTTTCCTCGAAGCGAGTGCCTGAATACAATCCAGCAGCATAACGGTGTAGTAGACAGAAGATCCAAATGAAGAGTTGAGGCCTGAATATATAGACGAGAGAGAACATCTAGAAGCTTCCAGAGGGCGCCCAAAACCCTAATTTTAAATTCACCTTTTCCCTCCAAAAGATGGCGTCCAAATTCACCAATAAACATTTCACTTATTTTAAAATAAAACAATCTTCTCAAAAGGGCGTCCCACTTAACTTGTCTCAATATTTGACATTTTAAAATTATAATTCATCTCCTTATGACGCCAAGACCCTCAAAGTCCCCTTTTTAAAAACAACTTAAAGTTGCACTGCTAGACCAAGGGGTATAATATTAAAATAATAATATTATAATCAAATACTTATCTCTCCACTGAAAAAATGCGCCCAAGGCCAAGAATTGAAGTGCCAGCTGAAACATCTGCAGAAGAAACCCAACTGAACTGAACCCAAACTGCCCACTGCCAAAAATAGAATTTACTAAAAATAGTAAATTCGCGAAGTGGCCCGGAATGCCAAACTGAACACACCACTGCGAAGCTCTCTGAAAACCCAGAAAGAATCCGCAAACAGAAACCCAAACTCCAAGCAACAACCACCTCAAAACTTGGAAACCCTAATTTTATCATCCGCACAGCCTACGGGTCTCCGGAACAGGCCAACGGTCAACAGAAACGATCACTGCTGAGAAGGGGACATTACAGTCCGCCCTCCCCAAGATTGCTTGCCCTCAAGCAATCGCAAGTCTGGATGCTGTAGAATCTCCTCATCCTCCCAAGTAGCATCCTCCAATGGTAAATTCTTCCACTTTACCAAATACTCTTTGATTGTTCTCCTCCTCAAGGAACGCTCTCTGGAATCAATAATCTGTTCTGGAACCAAGGTCAACTGCCCTTCTTCATCCAAAGGAGGTAACTGTGATGAAGCCACAACGTTGTGTCCAAGTGCCTTTTTGAGGCGAGACACATGGAAGACATTGTGGACCTTACTACTCGAAGGTAGTTCCAACTCATAGGCCACCGCTCCAACCTTCCTAACAACCTTGAATGGTCCATAGAAGCGTGGTTTCAGCTTCTCAGCTCCACTCTTCTTAAGTGTGGACTGTCTGTAGGGCTGAAGCCGAAGATATACCATGTCACCAACCTCAAATGAGCGCTCAACACGCTGCTGATCAGCGTACATCTTTTGCTGATTTTGTGCCATTTGAAGGTTGTCCTTCAAGGATTTCAAAACATCTTGGCTCTGCTGCAACCAATCCTTGGCTTGAGGAGCTTTGCTATCGCCAAACACCAAATCAGCAAAGCTTGGAGCCTCGTAACCATAGAGGGCCATGAATGGAGACATCTTTATTGACATGTGGAAAGATGAATTGTAGCAATATTCTCCCAAGTGGAGCCATTTTACCCATGCTCTTTGCTGTTCTGAGACATAATTTCTGAGATAGCCCTCCAACCATTTGTTCACAATCTCCGTTTGACCATCCGTTTGTGGGTGATAGCTAGTGCTTGGAGTAAGCACTGTACCACTCATCCTAAAAATTTCCTGCCAAAAGGTGCTTAGGAACTTGCTGTCCCTATCACTCACAATATTTTTAGGCAACCCATGCAGTCTAAACACTTCATGGAAGAACAAATCTGCAACTTGAGCTGCTGTAAATGTGCTTGTGATGGCAAAGAAATGAGAGAATTTGGTCAATCTGTCCACTACAACATAAATACAGTCTTTGCCTTGAGCCCTAGGCAACCCGGTGATGAAATCCATAGAGATACTCTCCCATTTTTGATTTGGAATGGGAAGTGGCTGCAGTAGACCAGCTGGAAGAGAGTGCTCATTTTTATTCATTTGACAAGTACTACACTCCTTGATGTGACGCTGAACATCATCTTTCAACCCCTTCCAAGAGAATCTCTCTCGAATCTGCTTGTATGTCTTGAAGTACCCTTGATGACCAGCAAGTGGACTGTCATGGAAAGTCACCAAAATCTTCTTCTTAAGTTTAGAATCAGCCACCAAGAAGATTCTTCCCTTGTAGTGGATCAACCCATCAACTACCTTGTACCTTTCATCATGAAAAGTACCTTCAATAACGCTGGTTGCAAACTGATTTTTGGCATAATCAGCAAGCAACAACTCCTTCCAATCAGCATTAAGCTCACACAATGAGCTCAAGTGAGGCCTTCTAGACAAAGCATCTGCCACAACGTTATTCTTCCCTTTGACATACTCAATATCAAAATCGTAAGCTTGTAGCTTACTCACCCACTTCTGCTGTCTCTCATTCAAATCCTTCTGATGCATAAAGTGCTTGAGACTGTTGTGATCAGTCTTGACCACGAATTTACTCCCCACTAGATACTGTCTGAACTTGGCTAATGCATGCATGATTGCAAGCATTTCCTTGTCATAGATAGAGTAGGTTCTTTCAACCCCTCTTAATTTTCTGCTTTCAAATACAATTGGATGCTTCTCTTGCATCAAAACAGCCCCAATACCTTCCCCTGATGCATCACACTGTAACTCGAAGGGTTTGGAGAAATCTGGTATGGCCAATACAGGACAAGAACTCATGATTTTCTTGAACTTATCAAACACACTTTGAGCTTTTTCTGACCACATGAAAGCCCCCTTTTTAGTGAGGTCAGTAAGAGGAGCAGCACTTTGAGAATACCCCTTTACGAACCTTCTATAGAAGCCACAAAGACCCAAAAATCCCTTCAAATGAGTCAGATTTTCTGGAGGTGGCCAATCTACAATAGCCTTGATCTTTTCTGGATCAACCTTCACCCCTTCAGCGCTGATGATATGGCCAAGGTAGAGCAGCTCCCTCATTCCAAATTCACATTTGGACTCCTTTGCAAACAAACTCTCTGATTCAAGAATGCTAAGCACTTCCTCCAAGTGCTTGAGGTGTTCTTCCCACGTCTTGCTGAAGATGAGAATATCATCAAAGAAAATTAACACAAATTTCCTCAACTGCTTCTGGAAGACTCTGTTCATGCAAGACTGGAAGGTGGCTGGAGCATTAGTCAAGCCAAAGGGCATGACTAGGAACTCAAAATGACCATAGTGGCATCTAAATGCCGTCTTCTCAACATCTGAGCCCCTCATCCGGATTTGATAGTAACCCGATCTCAAATCAATTTTGGAGAAGAATTTAGCACCATGCAAGCTCATCAATGAGCTCATCGATCCGAGGAATAGGATACCGATTTTTTATTGTGCTTTGATTCAAGGCACGATAATCCACACACATGCGGATGGTGCCGTCTTTCTTCTTCACAAGAACCACAGCTGAAGCAAAAGGACTCTTGCTAGGGCGAATGAAGCCCATCTCCAGGAGTTCTCTTATGTTCTTCTCAATTTCATCCTTCTGCTTCTTAGGATACCTATACGGTGTTGTGATGACTGGTTTGGCCCCTTCCTTAAGTTCAATAACATGCTCAGCACCCCTTTCTGGTGGTGGCCCAGGTGGTAGGTCAGCAAACACCTTACTCCTTTTGGTGAGTATAGATTGAATATCAGGAGGATATTCCCTCTTGGTCTCAACTGGACTAGCAGGAAGAACCATGCATTCCGCAGCCCACTCCACTTGGTCATGTCTAATCAGCCTTTCCATCCTTTTGAAAGAAACTATACGAGGACCACCATTAGACATTCCTCTCAAAACAACTTTCTTGCCATCAGATTGGAACTTGAGCTCCATTGTTTGTAAGTTGAGAGAGATTTCACCAAGTGAACGTAACCACTGTATGCCCAAAACTGCATCTGTGTCACCAATAGTAACCACATAGAAGTCATCTTTGACTTCATAGTTCCCCAACTGCAAGGACATGTTAGGGACTCTTCGTGTGCAGGAAATGTGAAACCCATCAGCCACCATGACTTTGAAGCCCTCAAATTCTTCAGTTTTGAGACCTCTCTTGGCAACCACACCTTCATCAATGAAATTGTGCGTTGCACCAGTATCAATCAATGCAACAATACGATGACCTCCAACTCCACCACGAACCTTGAAAGATTCGTTCTTTTGGAAACTAGAGAGTTGGGCAATAGGGCCCCCAACTCCTTGCTCATGATCGGACTCTTCTGTGGCTCTTTCATCCTCGCTGTCCCCAAAATAAGACTGCTGATCAGACATATCAGATGCTGATTCATAATCAGAATAGGTCCCCATTTGATTATAACGCCCTCTTCCAGGACATCTATGGCCTTTAGTCCAAGGCTCTAAACATGTGTAACACTTGCCCTCCTTTCTGAGCTGTTCACGTTGCTCTTCAGTCAACTTAGGTGGGAACTTCTTGTGCTGATTAGAAGAATGTCTCTTATCCTTATCCTTCTTATGGCCAAAAGGCTTAGGCGGAAATTTAGGCCTAGGGGCTGATAACTCCATACTACGAGCCTTCTTGATTGCCTCATCAAGACTTGGTGGATCGAAAGCTTTAACCCACCCTTTCAAGGGTTCAACCAAACCTTCAGAAAACAACACAACCAATCTTCTTTCGGTGATGTTGGGCACCATCACAGAAAGCCTCTGGAAATCAGCAATGTAAGAATCCAAGGAGCCATGCTGTTTGAGTTGTGCAAGCTCGCGAAATCTTACTTCAGGATCCTTAGTGTCGAACCTTTCAATCAGCTTGTTAGTGAATTCTCCATAGGTTCGGATAAGGTTATGGCCAAGAGTGACCAAACCATGGTACCACCACTCATGGGCAGCTCCCTCCAAATGAAGTGTTGCAAACTTGATGGCATCTTCTTCTGGCATGGGACGAAGTGAAAGGTAATTGTCTAACTTCTGAACCCATGATCTTGCTGAGCACTTGTCACTTCCATCAAAGTGAGCCAATGTTACCTTCCCTAAGGCTTGATGAAAATCAGTTCTAGGAGCCATATAAGCTCGGTTATCAACTCTTCCTCCATGTCTTCTGTTTCTCTGATTCAAGAATTGATCGAAGGACCATTGGTCCCTAAGATCAGGTGGTTGGGTGGAGTACTCCATGTAGGCTTGCCTAGCATCGTCTACCAAAGGAACGGTAGCTTCAACATGCTGTTCTTCTCTTGGAGTGAATGTAGGAAAGAGCGGTCTAGAGGCTGATCCGCTAGAGATGGTATCATGCTGTCCAATAGTTCTGCTGCCTCCATTACCATTGTTCCCATTATTCCCATTGCTTCCATTGTTCCCATTATTCCCATTGACACCACTGCTTTCTCCTGTAGCATGGTTTTGATTCGGAGTATGGTTCTGAGTAGCTTGCTGATCCATTTTAGCAAGTAATCGAGACATCATCTCAATCATTCCATCAAACTTCTTTTCCATCCTTGCGTCCTTCTCTTCCATGGCTGTCCTAAGATTGTCTGACATGTTCTCAACTGATTTACCCTTTTCCACTGTTATTCCTGTTTCTCTCAAAGCCTCTGACAAGGTATCTGCTTCTGGCACTGGCGGAAACTGTGTCTGTTGTCTTCTGGCCTGACCTCTGGTGAAGTATCTGCAATCACTGTCACTCATCTGACCACTGAATCACTGTTGGGCACAGGTTGGCAGAATCATGGCTCTGATACCACTGTAATGAACCGGACCAATTTTTTTTTTTTTTTTCATAAAAGATTACAATGCAACATGCACCCGTTAAGGTTAGCATAAACCAAAACGATGCAGAAAGTAACTCTAACCAGAATGTACACCAGGATCCCGATGCGGGCAAGGTGTGAGCATTGGTCAGAGGATCTCAAAGTAAATGCTGAACAAGAACTCTAACCAGAGATGCGCCGGTGAACGACGAGCATTCGGTCAGAGGATCCCTATCTATTGCAATACTGAAAAGAGCTCAACACCAAGTATGTGCTACTCAATCCGTGATGGATAAGAGGCGACCATATGGCGGAGACTTAAGGAAATTACAATGCAAAACAGAAATAGGCGGCAAGCCAGCCTCTTCCACTTGTTCAGTGGGCAGTACAAACATAGAGAAAGTGCGGAAATATTAAAATATGCTGACAGTACTACTGTACAGCTTACAATATCAGAAAATGCATCAGTTAAGCACAATATAAGAGAGTCTTCGTCCTTACAACAATATAGAATGGTAACTTCAAGTCTTCCAATAACCTTTCCCACCAAACAACTCAAATGAGTAACTTGAGCCTGCTGTTGTGACAGAGGATAGACTGTATTTTCTGTTATCAGCCACACTGAAATGCCAAAATAAGCTCACAAACCTCACACCCCTCAATCAAAGTGCAGATAAATAAATGCAAATATCCTCTAAGATGAAGGCGCCTAAACTCATGACACAAAACAGACCCAAACTAATGATATTTATTTTCTGCTCACTCTCCAAGCAAGGTACAATGGTACGGCCCCAAGAGGAGGGCGATTTTCTCTTAAAAATTCAATACTTTATTAAAAATCATGAGATTTCACAATAAGTGGCGCCTAGCCATGACTAAAGTAAATATGCAATACCCACAAGGAAATCTTTTTGTATTTTTGGATTATGAATAAAAAGAGCTTACAGCTATAAGGCAACAGCAACTTGAAAACATGACAAAATGCTTGAATAACACTACCAAAATGCAATATACTCAACTACAATGCAAACTATCAAATTACCAGCTAACCTCTCAACTAGTTGCTATCTTTCAAGCAAGAAGATGAGCCAATGCTAGGAGGTGTGCTTTCCTCGAAGCGAGTGCCTGAATACAATCCAGCAGCATAACGGTGTAGTAGTCAGAAGATCCAAATGAAGAGCTGAGGCCTGAATATATAGACGAGAGAGAACATCTAGAAGCTTCCAGAGGGCGCCCAAAACCCTAATTTTAAATTCACCTTTTCCCTCCAAAAGATGGCGTCCAAATTCACCAATAAACATTTCACTTATTTTAAAATAAAACAATCTTCTCAAAAGGGCGTCCCACTTAACTTGTCTCAATATTTGACATTTTAAAATTATAATTCATCTCCTTATGACGCCAAGACCCTCAAAGTCCCCTTTTTAAAAACAACTTAAAGTTGCACTGCTAGACCAAGGGGTATAATATTAAAATAATAATATTATAATCAAATACTTATCTCTCCACTAAAAAATGCGCCCAAGGCCAAGAATTGAAGTGCCAGCTGAAACGACTGCAGAAGGAGCCCAACTGAACTGACCCCAAACTGTCCACTGCCAAAAATAGAATTTACTAAAAATAGTAAATTCGCGAAGTTGCCCGGAATGCCAAACTGAACACACCACTGCGAAGCTCTCTGAAAACCCAGAAAGAATCCGCAGTCAGAAACCCAAACTCCAAGCAACAACCTCCTCAAAACTAGGAAACCCTAATTTCCCCCTCCGCACAGCCTACGGGTCTCCGGAATAGGCCAACGGTCAACAGAAACGATCACTGCTGAGAAGGGGACATTACATTCTTGGATTAAATATTAAATGATCACTATGCTTCACAATTTATAATAGTTTCTTGCAAAACTGAAATTAGCAAAACTCGGTAAATTGGTATTGGAATAGTCGATGAATGATCAGATTCTGCAATTATAAGAGTTCTTGAAAGGATCAGTGCATGCAAATTTTACTCGAATACAATCTGAAAATAATCCATAACAACAAGCAAGTAAACTATTTGACAAAATGCTTGCATCTATCAAACTGTACAAATCATGAAAATCCAACCGGTTTGGGCTAGGGTCATTACAGTAGTATCAAGCTAGTGTTCCTGCCAACCTATCAGTTTCATGAGTGACAGGGAGAAAAGATATTATAACCGAGAAATAAAGAAACTGTGGTAGCCTACTCTAATTCTAAGAGGGGAAACCATTTCAGACATATTGGGAATACATCAGAGATCTTCAGATAATAGCACTAGTTCCTCTACAGGAGGTAGTGCACATTGAGAAATAAGGATGGATGATAGAGGGGAAGATCAGAGAGCGGAAGATCTCCTTAATGCTTTGTTGGTTGAACAAAGGACAACAAATCAACACATGACTCAGTTAATGGAGTTGATGACACGAACCATGATCAATAACAAAAATAATGGGAATAACCAAAATAAGCAAAATGGATGTAATAATGGCCAAGGTGATAATATGGTTAATAACAGGACGCCAAACCGACATGTTGTATCTACTAGTTTCGGGCCTTTAATGCCTGTTTTTCCACCCAAAATAGAGCCTCAAGAAGGCAATGAGCCTACACTAATTGAATTGCAGAACAATCCAGACAAGACTGGGTTGTTGTAGGACCTTGTTTTCAACATGATATGTCCCTCCATGATTACATAGATTTCAGAATGAGACATATGCCCAACATGGGTAACCAAGAGCATCACAATGATCTCAGGCGGAAGGTTAGTGTTGACGTGGTTTTTGCGACTACACCAACACAAAATAAAGTCGCCAACAGCTACTCTATCTTCTCTTGAACAAAGTTTCCTGCATGCTAAGATTGCGAGATAGATCATACATTTAACTCCAAGGTTCCTTCAGTGCGAATAGTCTCAGTTGGCTTGATGTGATATTGCTGGTATCTCAAGGGGACTCTCACAATTGTTCGACAGTTGATAGCAGACAGCGGACTAAGGGTTTTCGTGTAATTAAAATGATTTGGCAAGTGAGCACAAGTTTCCTAATTCTAACCAGAAATGAACTGAAATTAAATGAGTGTAGGGCCTAAGAAGTTTATGTTCTACTCTAAGGCGTAGGACATGGCGATCAATTCTTACGGACTTCAACCAGGCCTTGCTTTGCCTCGCTTCGGACAGCTTCCACAAAACCGGTGCAATCTTCAGAGGAGTGGCGAAAGATGTTCAAACTATGACTCAACATGCAAGCACCATCAAGACGATGCATACGAACATGTGAGTCACAATCGAAGTTAAGTTCGAAAAGTAATCCAGTTGACCACGCAGGGTGAACCCACCGTCAGCGAGCTCGCTAGTGGTATCGACGAACGAAGTCTTGTTCAAATCGAGCACCACATTCCACAATTACTAAGTACTTGCATGAAAATGAAAACTACTCTACTTTACGCTACGTGAAGCAGAAGGGATGAAGAAACCTTGCTAATTGCTTATAACAAAGACGAATTCACCATTCAATGAAAGATCTTTTATTACAATAGTTTTTCGCAACAATCTCTTACAAAGTTTTCAAAGGAAAACTTTCCTTCTCCCTCAAACTATGCTATGCTAAGCTCTACTCTCTAGTCTGATCTCTAAGCTCTACTGTCTACTCTGATCAAAATGTCTATCTAATGAATTACAAATGAGGGGGACTCCCCCTTTTATAGATGGCCAAGTCCAACGGATTGCTCAAATTACAATCGGCTGGATGGCCTAGATTGTGCCACCTCAGCCCTAAACAAGATTCGCCCTAAAAACCGCCATAATGGAGAGTGGGGCAATAAATGAGCCATTAATGTCCACCATCCTTCTAGAAGATTCCAGCCTTGAAATGCGTTCACACTGTTCTCAATCTTCTTCTTGACGTTGTTCTTCAACTTCTTCTTTATCACTTGAGTTATACTAAGTCTCAACACTTAGCCATTTTTCGCAACTTTTCTTCCTTCGAGGTTGAAATGTCATCTTGAATCACTTAAGTCATCACCGCTTGGTCTCGACGTTCCTCCTGCAAAACAAGCAAGGAGAAGAGCATCAGAACACTTCATAATATAAACTCAACTTACCAAGATTTTCATGTTTTAACTTCCAAGGGTTCGTCGTCTTCACTAGCCAACTTCGCGTTCAAATTCTTCATGCCTTAAACAAACTTCATCTTCCTCAAGGGCGTATCATCCTTTTGACAACATTAACTTCAACTGCATCTTCAAGAAATTCATTTCATCAACTGGGTCCTTCACTCCGACATTTCATCCAACTCTGGCTCGAGAAAATTGTTTTCACGAAGAATTCGAGCAAATTCGCCAGCCAACACACTTATTCCTTGCCTTAGAAAATTTTTCAAATTTCCCTTAGGAAAATTCATTGTTTCAAGTGTCGATCAAATTCTCCATCCTGAAGGCTTCGGCGAACTGTGGAAGACATTAAAATCCATTCTTCATCGGAAATCTTCAATACCCAGAAGAAAATTTTCTTCAGAACGTGTCGAATTCATGGGTACACAACAAACGGGTTCATTTAATTTTTTAAAATTTTGAACCTTAGAAAAATATTATTCAATCAATTTTAATCCCGTTCTTCATCTCTGTGAACATCTTGAGTTGTTCTGACTTGAAAATTTTTATCAATCTTGTAGTGCCAGCATCTTCGTCTTCATCACTGGAAAATTTGCTCGTGCTCCAAGAAAAATTCATCACCTTCAAGGTCTAGGCGTATTTTCTAAAGGAAGAAAATATTTTGCCTTAGAAAAAAAATTTGAATCATGTTGAAAATTTTGCCTTAGAAAACTTTTTAATTCAATCATCTTCCTGTGATGAGAAAAATTTTCATCAATTCACTTGGAAAATTTTAATGCCTTGATCACAATTGTATGTCATGGAGAACATTTTTAAAACCAACGCCTAGCATATTTCCCATCTTCACCTTAGGCACACCTCACACTTAGAAGAGAATATCTTATTTCCACGCCTTAGCATATTTCAATGCCTTCGCAATTTTTACACCCCTCTATGTACCTAGGGCGCATATCCAACTTGAAGAAGGATATTCATCTACACGCCCAGCAATATTCACCCTTTATTCATATCAACTTGGGCGCACTCCACATGGGCAAGAGGATTTCACCTTGTTCAACACTTTTCACCTTACACTTACTCTTTACTTGGCGCATTCAAAGGGGGCAAAGGAAAGTCAACCTCTTTTGTCTTCTTCCTAGCTTGCATGGCGCATTTGGAGGTTGATGAAGAATGGGTGCATTTTATATGTGCTAGAGGATGGAACTTCTTTCGACGCCTTTTGCTTTGTTGACTCTCTTGCTAACTTTGGGCGCATTTTGCATGATGTGGAGGATGAAACACATTCAAATACCTTTGACTTTTTGACTTTGCATGTATGAAGGATATAACTTTTTACCACGCCTTCCTGTGACCTTTCACCTCCCTTGTTTTTGTCTTCACATGCCCTCTTTTGGGCGCATTTAGGCCTAGGAGGAGGATGAAAGTTGTTGACTCCTTTGACTTCTTTCTTTTTGGGCGCATTTGAACATGCATGAAGGATGGGCACATTTGGGGGGGTGGTGGAGGATATTTCCATGCCTTAGAAATTTTTGCTATCAACTCTCTCAATGTGGGCGCATTTTGATGGGTGAGGAGGATAAAGCTATGCCTTAGAACTTTTTTAAACTTTCTCCTTGAGGGTGGGCGCATTTTGCCTAGGCAGGTGGATAAGCATCAACACTTAGAATATTTTGAACATGCTTTGACTTGAGAGGAGGGTGCATTTTGCCATAGGAGCAGGATGAACTTTCATACTTAGAAAAAATTTCAAACATGAGACCTGCTGGAGTGGGCGCATTTTGAGGTAGCTGGTGGATTTTTCTCAGACTTAGTAATTTTTTCATCACATGCTGGAGATGAGGGCGCATTTAGGGGGGTCTACAGGATGAGATCAACACTTAGAAAATCTCTTGATGTCTCTACCACCTTGGGCGCATTTCCTGGGTGCTGCAGGATGAAATTCATGCCTTTACCATTTTTCTTGACCTCTGCCAGCTTCTCCATGCCTGCTATTTATAGTAAGTCCTTCAATTCTTGCATCTCTGAAGCTCATAATGATTTGAAATTTTGAACGCTGGATCTTCATGACTTCATCAACCTGTTGACACTACTATTTCGGGTTGGCCTGCTATTTTTAGCCCATTTCTAAAGGTGGTTTGCTATTTATAGTAACTGCTCGCTTCTGATATCTCCACAACTCCGTTTGCTTTGAAATTCGAATGACGTGCTCCTCACCACGTGACCTGCCTGCTGACATCGGCACATGCTGTTGACTTTCTATTTTTAGCCTGTTTCCATAATGACTTGCTATAAATAGTAAGTGCTCCGTTTGCCCTCAAATTTTATCAGCAGATAGCTTGAGAGATGTTGATCGCAGTGGTTTACACCGGTTTTCGAAAATTCTGACCTTTTACCCCTCTTTTCGGGTCCCGAAGCTGGAAACCCTAATTCATCTTGCATGCATATCAAATGATCTCTGTTTGTTCTCGTTTTTGTTGCATTGCGATCAACTCCATGATTCTGAATCATTGAGGCTACACGGATACACCTGCTAAAAATAGTAAGTTCCCAAATGAGTGACCATCATCACTGTTTGCATGTCACGCCACCGCCGAAGCTCTTGGAAAACCCACAAGGAATATGCGACATGCAAAGAAAACCCTCGACATGCAAACCCTAAAAATAGCCTCTGAAGGCTGAACTCTGAAAGTTGTCATCTCATTTTGCATGTTATATTGTCACAAAGGTCTCTGAAAACCTAGAAGGAATCTCCAGACATGCGTTGAAAAACTCTGCATATAGGCCCCGAAATCTGCTCTAGAAGCTGAACTGCTAAAAATAGTAAGTTGTCTGTTTCTGCTCAAATTTTGCTAGTGAGTAGCCTGACATGTTCTGGACGCAGTGTGACGATCAAAACTTCAAAAGTGTCGAGAAACTGCTCTGAATTTCACACTTACTAAAAATAGTAAGTAGTCGGAATCTGATGAAACTTAGCTGGAAACTTGCAAGAAGCATACTGACATCAATGTCAAGCTCTGTTTTCAATTTATTCACTTCTTTTGACCTTAGACTGACCAGAAAGACGAAAACCCTAACTTCCAAACTTGGCCAAATTTTACGTTTAAGCTCGCAGACGGGAACGTCCCCGGAAAGGCAGACAGCAGAAAAGAGACACAGAGAGAGAGAGAGAGAGAGAGACAAAAACCAAAGCCAAAAGACCAGAATGGAGCAAAAATTAGGGGTCCCGATCTTGAATGGGGCGATGTGTGAAAAGGTCACAACAGTTAGTAAATTGAGTTTGCCTTATTTTGATGGATTAGGGAAGACATCAACATGTGCTTGGGTTCAAAAAGTTGATACCTATTTCCAACTGAACCCAATGCCTAAAGATGAAGCAATCAAATACGCTGCCCTACATCTAGACAAAATTGCTCATGAATGGTGGCATCATTGAATGGTCACTATAGGCCATGATCAAATCACCTCATATGCTTATTTTACAAAAAGGCTTATCAAAAGGTTCGAGAAGAAGGATCTCGAACTCCATTTCTGAAGCAATGGGGTACAGTTGATAGCTACATTGCTGATTTCCAGAGACTCATTGTTTTGGTTATAGATTTTTCGGAGAGGTGATTGATCATACTTTTCATAGACAAATTGTCTGAGCCATTAAGAGGTTGGATTAAGGCACTTAACCCCCTCACATTGCAGTATGCGATCAAAAGGGCAAGAGATATGGAGTTTTCCACTTTGAAAACCAAAAGTCAATCAAGAAGGATTTCATCTAAGGATGAAAAGCAAGAAGACAAATCAGATATGAAAACTTCCAATCTGCCTAAGACTGCACCTCCGAAATTGGATTTTGACTCAAGGAGAGAGTTACACAAGAAGTTGTGTTTTACATGTCATGAACCATGGGAACCCGGTCAGAGGTGCCTTGAGAAACGCAAAGCATACTACATTGAGGGCTGCCCATGAATGGTGGTATCACAGTTTGGTCACTCTGCCATAACCCTATTGTGAAATATGATGAGTTCACTAACAAACTCATCAAAAGATTTGACACCAAGGATCCTAAGGTGAAATTCCATAAGCTTGCCTAGCTAAAGCAACATGCCTCACTTGATACTTACATTTCTGATTTTCAAAGGCTTTTCGTGAAGGTGCCCAACATCACTGAAATAAGACCTGTCCTTTTCTCAAAAGGACTAATGGAACCGTTGAAGGGGTGGGTGAAGGCTTTCAATCCACCAACTCTTGCAAAAGCAATCAAAAAATCAAGAAGTATGGAGTTGGCTGCTCCTAGGCCAAAATTTCAGTCCAAGCCCTTCTCACACAGGAAGGATAAGAAGCCATTTCATAAGGATTCAAATCGGACCACGGATGGATGATGACCTCCGTAATGAGCTCTAAAGAAAAAAATTTGCTTCACTTGCAAGGAACTATGGGCCTCAAGGCACAAATGCCTTGAAAGAGGCAAATCTCATCATATGGAAGTGTATTCTAATGATGGATCGGAATCTATATCAGAACAGCAATCTAATTTTGAGGAAAAAAAAGAAGAGGCTCCAGAAGAGAGGGAAGATGACCAAGAAAGTGGGGATGCATTTTCCCAACTTTCTAGTTTTCGAAAAAAATGAGTCATTCAGAGTTGTGGTGTGCTTTGTGGGCAGCGATTTGTTGCTCTATTTGATACTGGAGCAACACACAATTTGATTGATGAAGGGATAGTAGCAAAGAGAGGCCTCAAAACAGAATAATTTGAAGGTTTCACGGTCATGGTCACTGATGGCTTCACAATCACTTGCGCTCGCAAGATCTCTAACATGTCTATCTAGTTGGGTAATTACGAAGTCTGTCATATCCTGGAAATTGCAACAATTAGATAACAACAAAAAAATATTTAGAATTATTAACTATTAATTGTCAAAGACAATATTATAATTATAAATATTATAAATAACGTTATAAATATTAAAATAATATTATAATCATTATAATATAATAGATATTAGAATGTATAAAATTAATATAAAACATAGTAATATTATAACCATACTATGTAATAGAACAATTAATATTAAATATCACAATAATAAAGATAATAAGAACTAATATTACCTAAAGTTAATAAGTCTAAGAATCGATTCATTATGCTATAGAGATACAGCGATCCGTTCTATGCCAAATCCCACGCCTAGAATGAAATGTCCACAGTTTGGCATATGGGTGATCTGTTCACTGACAGGTGCAATCCTCTATATGGGTGATCCATTCACTGAAGCATACAAGTGTATGCCACGACTTCTTCCAGGGAACGTGGTTTTTTTGGAGCAGTAGTAGTCTATGAAATTCACAAAGAATTCCTCTCCATGTCACACTATAGCCTTCAGCAATGTTCAGCGGTCAAGGAAATAAGTCACGACTCCCATATTAAATCTGCCCAATAGCCCATATCATATATTCAGTTGCTTTTGTGAGATATGTGGCTAAGATACGAGGCTGTGAAGGACTTATGATGGTGATTATATAAGTCTGAAAGGGCCCAGGATCTCAACTGATATGTTGTGATTCTCTTCTAATGAATATCGACCTTGTTTAGACTTATATTTTGGAAAGCTCATATATGAATTAAGCCTTAGCGTATTGTAAGTAAATTTTAGTAGTGAGAAAAGAAGCTGCAAAAAATTAAACACAAGATAATTTGTGCTTCATATTTTTCATTCAATACATATTACATATATATAGGATTCTCATATCCTATTTTGTAGGAAACAAATCTCTAAATATATGAATTGTTTTAACAAATTAAAACAACTCAAAATTAAAACACCTCATAATAAAATCCCAACTAATTACTTTCAAACCTAGAATAGCTACGTGAGTTTTCATTATAACTCACTTTTATTTTATCATTAAACTATTCTAATTAACAAACCTAAAAACTTAATAATGTGATATTCCTAACACCCCTCCATATTGCATTATTCTCCAAATACAGATAGTCGACCAACCCAAATTCAATAGTTCATCATAAGGTATGAGTAGGGACATACACATCTACTCATGACAAGCAATGGTAGAACTAGCCTCACCACGCTTACTGTACTTTCATCCAAGGATAGGGACAAACACATCTACCAATGGAACCAACGATAGGGACTAACACATCTATTCAAGGTCTTACATCAAGTTTGGATAGGGACAAACACATCTATCCAACATCAAAGTCATGAACAAGGACACACACATCTGCTCACCACAATTATGATTGGGAACAAATTATGATTGGGAACAAACACATCCAATTATAATCACCAACTCATGTGACTAGGGACAAACACATCCATTCACTAACAATCAAGAAATGTGATTGGGGACATACACATCCAACCACAACTTACATAGTTTATGAACCAAGTCTTTGTTGTCAAGTATGCAACCACCTTTGTAGATCATTGCAAGTCTGATAACAAATGATATGAGATGGTTGCCACTGCCACATGGAAACCGATCTTGGCTTTAGTCATTTTGGCACAAATAATTTTGTCACTAATACAATTTTGCGGCCCTGTCACTAGTGACTGACGAGAGGTCGCTGAATGTCCTCCAACCTCCTGTGCCTCCATCCTCCAATTGATTTGCTTCATAGAAAATTTGTCTTTTGAGGTTCATTTCATTAATTATGAGGAAATAATATATCCCCCCATGATGTGAACTTCTTACAAGAAGTGTCGGGTATATTAAATTTCGTGATCAGATAAAATGCACAGAAAATTAATTCAAAATCAGACACAATAACACAGCAGATACCCTGGAAAAACCCTCCCCTTGAGGGAGAAAAACCCAGCAACAATATATCACTTATATATTGAATTATCAATGAATGTCTCCTTTACAAAGAGGCCGATAATGAGGCCAAAAGTGTGCACTACAATCTGATGCAATCACAGATGCAAATCACAGATAATGAAACTCAGCCTTCAACAATTTGCACTTGATGAAGAACTCGCACTACTCTTGAATAGAACTGGAGATGAATATGGAATGCATACGAATGAATGAATGATGACAATGAGAGATCAATCGGCTATAAATACAATATGGAAGGGAGACGTGACCCTTCAATAACTTAAGTCAGCCAATCATAGAAAGATGCGCCTCTTTTATAAAATCACGTTTTTGATTAAAAAGTCGGCCTCTACAAAATTCGTGCCTCTTCAAGAATTGACCCATTTAATATTTAACAAATGATAACTATTATTTACCAAGGGTCATGGCCAATCATAAAGATGAACTCAACAATTAAATAGACGGAAGGCTATTATTTAATTGTTCTTTGTGTGCGTGATCTGGGCTGGAGTATGAGACTAACGCTGCCATAAAACATAAACACTCCCTCTCAGCTAAGGAGTATACTTCCAGCTGCACAAGTCAAATAACCTCATCGTGATGACTACCACTATGGCTACAACCATGAGTATCACCTCATCGTGATATCAGATATCACCTCAACATGATATCAACCATAATGGCTACAACCATGTATGGTATGTACAAGTGTTCATCACTTGCGTGATGTTGTCACCTCAACATGACTTTCACCATGGCTCTCCCAGAGGTGCAACACAAGTACACAAAAAATCATCACGGACTCTCTCACGTGATGTTGTCATGGAGTCACACACATGACATCCACCCATGACTCTCTCAGAGGGGGGAAACAAGGGCTTTCACCTCAAATCTCAAAGAGAAATGCATTAACAAGGGATTTCACCTCAAACTTCTCTCACAGAGAATAACTCATTAAACTAGGGATTTCACCTCGAACTTCTCTCACAGAGAAGAACTCATTAAACAGGCTCACTGATGCTGAGACTCTTTCTCAGTTAAGGTCGGATTCTCCACCATACCAAGCTTATCTCAAAAGTACACAAACTTGATTCAAGAGAGTGGCTTGGTAAGAATGTCTACCGTCTACGCATCAGTGTTGACCTTAACTATATAGCCTTCCGCAGTACCATATCTCTAATATAGTGATACTCGATCTCAACATCCTTGGTTCTGTCATGAAACACAAGATTCACAGAAAGCTTCACGCAACTATGGTTATCACAATGAATGATAGTAGGCTTCATTAATTGTCAAAACAATCCTGCAAGGAGCTTACGAAGCCATACTGCTTTTTGAGCTGCCATACAAGCTGTAATATACTCTACCTCTGTTGTACTCAATGCCACAGATAACTGCTTCCTGCTGCACCAAGATATCATAGCAGAACCCAAACTAAAGCAACAACCAGAGGTGCTCTTCCGATCTGTGACACACCTTGCCCAATCAGAATCAGTGTAACCATATAGCTCCAAGTCTGCATCTGAAGAATATCTCAACCCATATCCAACTGTGCCATGCAAGTATCTCAGGTTATGTTTAGCTGCAACAAGATGTATGTCTCGGTTCACACATGAATTGACTAAGTGCACTCACAGCATAACAGATATCTGGTCTAGTGTTAACTAGATACATCAAGGACCCAATCAGCTGTCTGTACATAGTAGGATCCACCAAGTCTAAACTAGCTGCAGCCTCCTTCAATTTATGTAGGTTGGTCTCCATAGGTGTAGACATGGATTTGCAATCCATCATATCAAACCTCTTAAGTATATCAATGGTGTACTTCCCTTGACTGAGAATCATCTCATCTGGTTTTTGCCAGACTTCTAAGCCAAGGAAGTAATGCATGAGCCCAAGGTCCTTCATCTCAAATTAAGAAGCCAACTCCTTCTTACACTTAAGAATTAGGTGATCTTCTCCAGTAAGAATCAAATCATCAACATATAAGACCAAAATTAATGCTTCACCATTAATTACCTTGAAGTATAGATTTGAATCAACATCATTCTTCAAGAAACCCAAACTTGATAGGTAACGATCAATCCTTTCCTACCATGCACGAGGAGCCTGCTTAAGGCCATACAGAGCCTTCTTCAGCTTGCAAACATGAGACTCCTTCCCATGTACCTCAAATCCATCAGGGTGCTCCATATAAACTTCTTCCTCAATCACACCATTCAGAAACATTGTCTTCACATCCATCTGGTGAATCTTCAATCCTCTAGATGCAGCAATAGAAATGATGGTTCTAACAGAAGTATAGCGAGCAACAGGAGCAAATGTTTCTTCATAATCAACTCCCTCTTTCTGTGAAAAACCACGAACCACAAATCTAGCCTTGTACTTCTCAATGCTTCCATCTGCAGCATGCTTGATCTTGAAGAGCCATTTTGAAGATACAACAGACTTGCCTTCGGGTCTAGGAACAATGTCCCAAACATCGTTTTTGAGAATTGACTGGTACTCCTCTGCCATAGCATCTCTCCAAACTTGTTGACTAGATGCTTCTTCAACACTGGTAGACTCGGATTCAATAATCTGACTCATTAAGGCAACATAACTGAAGAACTTATGTGGCCTTTTACTTTCTCTGAATGTGCCTCTAGGAGCTGCAAAACTTTCAGCCTCTTGCATAGTATGCCTAGCCCATAGAGGTCTTTTTCTCCCAATTACAATGTCGGTAGGCCCATCAGTAGGTTCTAAGGGTTCAACAGGATCAATATCTTCTTTTGCTTCTGGAGTCTCCCTCTGAATCTCAGGAGTATGGTCAACTTCCATATCCTGAGGAGACTCTTCATTATCGATCTCCATATCGGTTCCCCTGGATCTCCTAAATGCAACATCTTCCTCGAATGTAACATCCCTACTGATCTCGATCAACTTCTACCCTGGAATGTATATCCTATAGGCTTTTGATGTCTCGCTGTAGCCCACAAAAATTCCCTTCTTACCAGAAGGCTCCAACTTTGTTCTCTTTTCCTTTGGAACATGAATATAGACAGGGCATCCAAAGGTCCTTAAATGACTAACCTCGGGCTTCTTTCCTATAAAGGCTTCTTCCGGAGTCATATTCTCTAGGATCTTGTGAGGACTTCTATTTTGTACATATACTGTAGTCGTAGAAGCTTCTACCCATAAGAAGGTTTGCAGATCTTGGTCATGGATCATGGCTTTTGTTGTTTCCACAATCATCCTATTCTTTCTTTCTGCGATACCATTCTGTTGAGGATTATAGGGGACACAGAACTCCCTCTTAATCCCTGCATCAACACAAAAATCCCGAAAGCTGCCAGAGGTGTATTCTCCACCATTATCAAATCTGAGGACCTTGATTCTTTTACAAGAAAGATTCTCTACCAAGGCTTTGAACTCCTTAAACCTTCCTAACACTTCCTCAGACTCTTTAGTTTTCAAAAAATAAATCTAAGTTTTTCTAGAGTAGTCATCAATAAAAAGAACATAATACAAGAACCCACTCGAAGAAGGAATAGACATAGGTCCACATAAATCAAAATGAATAAGATCTAAAATACACTTAGACCTACTTTCTCTACTATGGAAAGGAGCTTTTCTATTCTTATCCAATGCACAACCTTTGCAAGTTCCTTCATGCTCCTGATTGAACTTAGGAAGACCCGTAACCATCTTCTCCATGATGGGTAAGGATCGGAAGTGTAGGTGAGCCAATCTTCGATGCCAAAGATCACATAAACTTGAAGAATCATGAACTAATGCCTACAGTGGACGCGTACAAAGCCTGTAGAGACTTTCATGTCTAACACCAATTAATTGAACATCCTTGAAGCTAGAATTCTCCATCCACACAAGTACTTTGCCTTTGGAGAAGGCAACTTGATATCCTTTATCTTCTAGGGCTGAAATTGAAATGAGATTGCGCTTGATTCCTGGAACATAAAGAACATTGCTCAACTGAAGTGTGATGCTGGAATCCAAATGAAGAGTAGAGGATCCCAATCCCTTTCACGGAGTAGCTTGCATCATCTCCGATAATGACTTGTTCGGAAGACTCTCTCTCCACCAAGCTTGATAAGTGCTCCTTAAAACCTGTGATGTGTCGAGAAGCACCACTGTCGATCAGCCAAGTGTTGGTGTCTGTAGGTACATTTCTTGATAATGCCGAGTAGAACAAATATTCACATGTATCCTTCTGCGGAGAAGCATCGTCAACATCTGCAACAGTGGCTTGTTGCTTAGGTCTAGTTGGACAATGCTTAGCAAAGTGGCCAAACTTATCACACCTGAAGCATTGAATCTTGGACAAGTCTCTCTTTTTCTTGGAGGGGGGAGCACCATCATTTCCCTTATCTCGATTCCTCTTGAAGAATCCTTTCTTTCCATCTTTTCCTTTCTTCTTCGAAGCTTGGGAGGCGAGAACATGAATATCTTCATTAGATAAACTTTGACCAATGCCTCTAGCCATCAACCTTGACTCTTCTTGAATGCAATCGGCCCTCAAGCGATCAAACTTAGGAAGTTTGGATCTTGCACTGATTCCTTGAATGTAGGACTCCCATGATAATGGAAGACCATTGAGAGCAAGCATCGTCAAGTCTTTATCATTAACCACATGAGCAATTGTAGAGAGTTGATCTCTCAATTCTGAAATCCTCATGAAATAGGCAATCACTATTTCTCCTTTCGCCATCTTCACATGGTGTAGTTGTTGCTTCAGTGCAAGTGTCCGGCTTGTGTTGTTGATTTCGTACATCTCCTCCAATGTTTTGAACATATCCCTTGCCGTCTTCAACTTGGAGACAATCGGAACAATATGGTCTTTGACAGAATCAACAACTTCTTCGCCTTGATGTCTTTCTTCCTCCATTGCAACTTCTATTCTTCCTCTTCTGGTTCGGGGACTTTGGTCTCCACAAACTCAGCCAAATCATTCTCTTCTAAGGTTACCATGATCCTAAACCTCCATGATGTATAGTTGGATGCTCCCTCGAGTCTATCATTAATCTTCAAACCGTTCACCATCTTGACTAAGGTAGAGATAGACAAAGAAATATCAAGAAGAGAATAGAGTATCGTTGTAAGAACAAATCTGATCACAATCTTCTCAAACCCGCTCTAATACCATGTTAAATTTAGTGATGAGATAAAATGCACAGAAAATTAATTCAAAATCAGACACAATAACACAGCAAATACCCTGGGAAAACCCTCCTCTTGAGGGAGAAAAACCCAGCAACAATATATCACTTATATATTGAATTATCAATGAATGTCTTCTTTACAAAGAGGCCGATAATGAGGCCAAGAGTGTGCACTACAATCTAATGCAATCACAGATACAACCAGATGCAAATCACAGATAATGAAACTCAGCCTTCAACAATCTGCACTTGATGAAGAACTTGAACTACTCTTGAATAGAACTGAAGATGAATATGGAATGCATACGAATGAATGAATGATGACAATGAGAGATCAATCGGCTATAAATACAATATGGAAGGGAGACGTGACCCTTCAATAGATTGACGAAGTTTATTCATTTTTTTGCCATTACCAGCTCATTTACAGCAGCTCAAGTTGCTGATTTGTTCTTCAGAGAGGAGTTCTAATTGCATGGCTGCCTAAGAACATTGTGAGTGATAGGGACAGCAAGTTTGTAAGCACATTTTGGCAGGAGATTTTTAGCTCGAGTGGTACAGTGCTCACTCCAAGCACTAGTTATCACCCACAAACGGATGGGCAAACTGAGATTGTGAACAAGTGGCTTGAAGGTTATCTCAGGAATTATGTTAGGGCAGCAGAAGACTTGGGTGAGATGGCTTCATTTGGGAGAGTATTACTACAACTCTTTGTATCACATGTCTATCAAAATGTCTCCGTTCATAGCTCTATATGGGTATAAGGCTCCTAGCTTCATTGATTTGTTAATTGGTGATAGTGGAGCCCCTAAAGCCAAGACATTTTGAAATCTTTGAAGGACAATCTTGATCATGCCCAAAATCAGCAAAAGATGCATGTTGATCAGCAACGTATAGAGCATACATTTGAGGTTGGGGAATGGTCTATCTAAGACTCCAACCATACAGACAGTCCACTCTCAAGAAGAGTGGAGCAGAGAAGTTCAAGCCACGTTTCTATGGGCCTTTTAGGATCACCAGGAGAGTTGGGGAGGTGGCTTATGAGTTGAAGCTACCAAAGTGTAGCAAGCTTCACAACATCTTCCATGTGTCACACCTCAAGAAGGCGCTTGGGCACAATGTTGTTCCTTTTACTGATTTACCTCCATTGTATGAGGAAGGGCAGTTGGTTTTGGTGCCAAAGGCAGTCATTGATTTCAAAGAGCACTCTTTGAGGAGGTCTATCAGAGAGTATCTAGTGAACTCGAAGAATCTACCAGTTGAGAATGTTACTTGGGAGATGAGCAGATTTTGCAGCATCTAGACTTGTGATTGCTTGGGGACAAGCAATCTTGGGGAGGGAGGATTGTAATGTCCCCTTCTCGGTTCTAGGCTTTTCTATGATTGTTAGCCTATTTCTAGAGACTCAGAGGCATTTTTAGGGTTTCCAAGATTCTTGGAGGTTTTTCGTTAGTTTTTCAAGGGTTTGTTGTAGGAATTTGTTAGAAGGATTTCTAGGTCTTTCAAGGTTTTATGAGAACCTTGGTGGGCAGTCACTACTATTTTTAGCAGTGTCTATTTTTAGCAACTCACAACTGCTTCTCAAAATGTGCTTATTTTGAGATTAGAGTCACTATTATTAGCAATATGCTATTTTTAGTAAGGGCTATTTTTGGCAGTGGTCTTGGTAGCAATTCAATACAGGGTTTCTATTTCTGGCAGTGGTCTTGGTAGCAATTCAGTACAAGGTTTCTATTTCTGGCAGTGGTGGCAGTTGCAATGGTTGGCGTCTTGGTATTCTTTGCAGTTGGCTTCTCCACCATCCTTTGAGTTCAAAAATGGAAATGTTCGCAACTTAAGTTCATTTTATAATGTTAAGTTGCTTTTTGCCCCCACACCTAAGATGATCAACTTAAGTTGTTTTGAAAAGGGGAATATGAGTTGGATGCCAAGTTTGAGGACTTATGCTTTTTAAAAGTTAATTTTATGATTTCAAAGATGGACGCCAAAATGAAGGGGTTAAATGCCTTTTAATAAAATATTATATTCTCCAAAAAGTGGCGTCCCATTTTGAGAGGGAAAAGCATTTCAAATTCTTGGGTCTCAAGGCAAGCTATATAATGCCCTCTCTTACTCTCATTTGTTGATGCTATTTTGATGTAAAGAAGTGTTGCAGAAATGCAGATTGGACTCCTTAGGCTTTGAGGACGAATCCCTCCAAGTCAACATCAATTTCGAGATTGAGAGATATCTCCTAGCTAAACAATGTTGTAGCTCCATCTCAAGGGTTGTAGTTGGGCTTATTGTGGTGATGGCTATATCATTTATTTCAGTTGTTGTTAGTTTTGATGTCTTCTAGATATATGTTGGTGTGTGTGTGATGGTTTGCAGCTTTGGAGGCTTTTTGGAGTCGATTATCAAACCTTGATGTTGCTGGTTTGCACCTAGCTGACCCACCTTTTTGTTCATACTGATCGGAGGAATGATTATCTTTTTGTGGGTGTTCATCCTATGCTTTCCTCATGCTTGGGTGCCCCTTTGCCTGAAGTTTGATGATTTTTGAAGAAGTGTGGATTTCATGGTAGTTGGTCGACCTACCTAGGAGGCCGTACCACTTGGTTGGAGGTGTCTTGGGACTCATGCGTGTGTTGTAATGTCCCCATCGCAAAGATAAGTATATATTTAATATTTATATTTTAAAGATATACACATTCAAATAGAGTAATCATTATAGAACATTCTCATTTAAAAGCGTGACTAACTTGTGTGTCGTTAGTGACAGATTAGAAGAAGAGATCCTAGGAGAAACTAAGGTGTTTTTGCTTGAGGACAAGCAAAGTCAAGCGGGGGAGACTTGTGATGTCCCCATCACAAAGGGGCATCTGAGATAAGTATACGCTTAATATATTTATATTTTTAGATATACAATAACATGTTCAAGTAGAATACTCATATCAAATATAAATATAGAAGGTAATTTAAAATATCATTATAATTATAATTATCATTAATAATATTATAATTATAATAGTCAGAGATAAAATATAATATAATATTATTATAATTATAATAATATATATAGAACAATATTATAATTACAATATTTATATATATCATTGTAATTATCATAATTATGATTATAAAAATAATGAATATTATAAGATAAATATTGAAAATCATAAAATCATAAAAGAAATAATATTTAGATAACATACCAATAAGATTTGTCATTTGTTTATTTACCAATCAAAGCTTATACAATAGTGAAAAGGGACGCATAAAGGCAACAATTGAGAGACGTATCTCTTGGATGCCTATATCAAATAGGTGCTAGGAGGAAGGAGATCATCAAGGAAGAAAGAAAAGAGTTTGGGAAAAATCCTTAGGGAACGAGTGAAGAGAAGGATCATATCAAGAAGAAACAAAAAGAGGATATCCGCACCCAAGGAAGACGTCAGACTAAAGAAATGAGTTTCAGTTACATCTGAATGGGAAGTAAGAAAAGAGTTTGGGGGGGTCAAATACTAAGGTTATGCGGATTTGGTTTATGGAATTTTGGGTGTTTCCTGAAACTAGAACAAAGACTTTTTGGCTCTACAAGGACCGGAAGCTTCTGTAGAGAACATTGCCTATGGTGCTGTGAGATGCCCCCTGGGCAATTGATTTAGTTTTTACATAGTCCGCTAATGCAAGCATGGACTACCCGTCAAGCGCTGAGATCAGAAACTAAAGATGATTCGATGCAATGAATTTTAGTTCAATCGTTGTTGATATTAACACGCCAAAGACCATTCCAACGAACGGATTTGGAATGTGTTCGAGTGTTTGTGTTTTTTCCAGGAGTTGTCATGACTCATCTAAAACAAGAGATATTGTGCTTGTTTGTCTTCCATTTATCATAGCAACTCAAATAAATAAAGCTGCACGACTAATTCAAAGTCACCATGCCATCATGAAAGAAAATTGAATCTATATAAAGGAAGATTATAAGTTTTTGGGAGTTGATATTAGAAGAATACCGAAAGTGAAATGAGAAGTTGTCTATTCGGTTAAATGGCAATGTAATTAATGTTGCTTGTAAGCTACCGTGGTAATTTGAAGCCGCCTCACACATCTAGAGTTAACCTTTTTTATTCGGGGGAGCTCAATATGAAAGTCGGGAGTCCTGGAATATTTAAAGTCGCCTCTTCCTGGGTAACTGCTGCCTTTGTCTCTACCTGCAAGATTATCATAGGGAGTCTTTCGTTGCAAGGAGTTCGTATTAAATCATTGGAGCAAGTTCTAACTGTCGTAAACATTTAGAAATCAATACCATTCAAGGAGGCGATACCCATTAAGAATCGGGCAACTTTAGAGAGCGGTGAGAATTAAGGAAACATGTTTTGATGAAGGAGGCAAAAAATTATTTAAATTTCTACAAATACATTGTGTCGACATATTGTGGGGAATTATGGAAGTTGCAATTATATATCTGAAGCTCTGAAGTGCTCTTCGAGAGCCAATGGTCAAATCATAAAGAATGCGTGGGCAGCTATGCCGAAATTAGAGATAGCATCCATTCAAAAATGACATGTATAAAGAGATAAATTCAGAAATAGCAAACAAAGAGGTCTAACCTCTTATTTAGTTCAAAGGCATGAATTCAATTTATGAATCAGAGACAGCATACATTAATATTTAAGTCAGAATTTATTATTCAAATTTATTCTATTAATAAGTTGGAAATTTAGTTCAACCTGATAATTATTGGTTGACAATTTGTGTCAATCCACTAAGGAGTAAATCGGAAAAATCATGGATCCGAACTGGGGACATTACAGTTGTTCAGACTTTGTTTGTGGTGCCTTACTACCTGGTCTTGGACACATAGCAATGTGGGATCATTTGCAAGTGGTTTGGAGAGTTTCCGTTGAGTATCGGAGGAGTTATAAATGTTTGAAGGTTGAATGTTTGAAGGTTGTTGGTTGGGGTTTCGTGCTTGCTGTTCATGCATATCAGACTGCTGCACCAGTCATATCAGACCTGATTCTCCTTTATTTTTTCATGTTTTATGATGTTTAATCTTTCCTATGTTGCAAAGATTGTTTACTGATTCAATGGGCTATCATGTTGACTTGATTATCTCATAATATCTTGTACTAAGCACTCATTGTAACACTAAATTGGTAGTACCAATCAGCGATTTGATTCTTGTTACTTTGGATGCTTACCCCATTGAACAAGTGGTGCTCCCGCTGAAAAGTGGTCGAGCTTTACTTTATGTTACTTTAGCTCTCGTTGAATAAGTGGTCAAGTTTCTAATTTACTTTCTTGTTATTGCCCGCTGAACAAGTGGAAGTAGGTCGGCTTGCCACCAAGTGCATTTTCCTTTCTTTGTAATTCCCGTTGAATAAGCGGATGTTTACTTTCATGCACTTGATTATGATTGCTCACCCCATTGAAGAAGTAGTAGCATAGAGGATCTCAATATTGTAAACCAACCACCGTATGCTCTCGCCTTGCCCATATCGGGATATGGGTGATCAAAAAGTGGAAGGTGTTCATTTCTAGCTAGCTTGTTATTTCAGTAATTGCAAGATCCTCTTTTCACCGTATGCTCTCACCTTGCCCACACTGTGATCTTGGTGATCAAAAAGTGGAGGGTTGCTTATTCAATTGCTTATCTTTGCATATTAGCTAATGCTAACGAGCAAAATTTGTGGAAAAAATTGAGGTGTTTATTACGAAAAATCTATATGAAACAAGGGAATGACCACCACAAAAGCTTTGAGATGATTAAAAATATTGTCAGCATTATCAAACCTCTGTTACATTTACTCCAACAAATGTGGCAAAAGGAAACCCACAACTAGGTTTGAGGGTTTCCCTAAAGATTTACAAGCCACCATGGAATCATTAAACTACAAACACTATTGCCATATAAAACCCTTTCTATGACTTGAAAAACATGCGGGTCGACTAATGGACTAGATATGCAAAAACTAAAACCCTAGATGGCCATTTAACACTTACAAGGTCTTGGAAGAAAAGTAAAATGAACAACCTTATTTATATCATGCAACCTACTATTTATACAATCTAGATTCGTGTTACTCTACAAACTGTTGGGATTTACAACATCTTCTGCAGATCAAGACATTCAACATACGCAAGTACATCATACTTCATCAAAATCTACCTTGAGCTGCAAGGAGCAGCACATTTGTACAACTAGAAAGGGTCAAATCCTAAGAAGTAGCTGAGGTGCTTGGGAGGATTTGCAAGACTTCAATGCAGAAGTGGAGGTTGGTCATGGATACATACGTTGGAAGATGGAAAATCTATAAGGAAAAGTGTGGAGGGAAATAAGGAAAAGTGTGGAGGGAAACAAGGAAATGCAAGGAATTGAGGATTGCATGGGTGGAGGGAAGAGTGGAGGAAATCCATGAGTCCAAGGAAGGTCTACAAACATGAACTTGAAGAGATGCGGGAAAATAACAAACATCCGAAAGTGAAGGATGTCCAAAAATCAAGAAGAATCCCACAATGGTGAAAATGGAAGAATATGAGTGATTTGTGTTAGGGAGAAATGCAGAAATGTGGGGGCAATCAAGACTTAGGAAACATTGGAAAACTGCAAGGAGAAGTCAAACATGAAATGGGCTTGAAGAAGTCCAAGTCGAAAGGGGAAATTAGACTGAAAAAGGAACATGGAAGATGGGAACCAAAATCCTATAGAACATAAGACATTTGAATGTTCTAGGAAATTCGGGGTCCAACCGAACATCTTGACTTCAAAACAAAATGGAAGTTCACAAGCCAGCAAAAAGTCCACAAACTTGCAAAAAACCAAAAAATGAACACATACACCCCAAACTTGGAAATTTGTGAGCTTTTGCAATCTTTAGCACATGAAAAAAAACATTGGGGAAAGAAAACAATATTAAGCTAAAAATGATCAAAGAGGCCCAAAAAGGAACATGGAAGATGGGAACCAAAATCCTATAGAACATAAGACATTTGAATGTTCTATGAAATTCGGGGTCCAACCAAACATCTTTACTTCAAAACAAAATGGAAGTTCACAAGCTAGCAAAAAGTCCACAAACTTGCAAAAAACCAAAAAATGAACACATACACCCCAAACTTGGAAATTTGTGAGCTTTTGCAATCTTTAGCACATGAAAAAAAACATTGGGGAAAGAAAACAATATTAAGCTAAAAATGATCAAAGAGGCCCATTAAGGGGATTCTTAGATTAGTAATTAATGCTTTACGGACAAAGAAAATTCATCACTAATTATAGTACAATAGCTGTGATAAATATGCAAAACATAGAAATAGGTACCAGGCATGTGACCTACTTGACAAAATCCACTAGTTAATATAGATGCATGCACATGGTACGCCAACTATATGGTAAAATGTCTGAAAGAAATATTAGCCTATACAAGGCAAATGGACTGTTTGACAAAATGTCTCAAATGAAGAGTAGAAGCATGCACAGGATTAGTGTGCAAACCCCAATCCATTCTTGATAAGATTAGAAGTTATATGCATTTAAACAAATACACACAACTTCTATCTTGGACCATCCATCTTCTTCTTGCTTAAAGGAAAGCAAATTTGGGATGGGAGGACTTGTTATGTTCCCTTTGAGATAATAGCACAACTGAATGTTTGTATATACATGGAAACAGTACGAGTAACTATATGTATGTGTTTTGTGTTGTTTTTCTAGTGAATAAAAGGAAAAATACGTATATTTCAAGAATCTTCCTACATTTTAGAGGGTGGAACCAAGTTTTGAGTGGCCCTAATGATCTCCCTAGATGTGTTATATTCTACCCTAGTTTTCATTTGTTGTAATTTGAAGTCATATCAGAGATTTTAACGGGTAATTATGGTTAAATTATGGTTCTAAGTGATCTAGTCTTACTTTTCAAGCAACATTTGAGGAGAGAATGGACACTATGGATCCTTCATGTCTTCCAATTTGGATTTTCTGACACTTTAAGCATCAAAGGTGCTGATCTCAAATTATGATGTAATCTCTACACACAAGTCTAGTATTTCTAGACTTGATGAATTTAATCCAATTTCATTCATTTTATGACTTAGGACCCAAGAAACAACTCTGTCTAAAATTGTGATATTTATTATTTAAGGAGATCAATTTTCATACATCTAGTGTATAAAAGGGGTTTTGGTCGCAAAGCGAAAAAGGGAAGCAACCAGATAGAAAAGTAATTTTGGAGAAAGCAACATACTTTTTGGCATTATGAAATAAACACTATTATTTTCTCATGGTTAGCTGTGTAACAACAGAAGCTTGTAGATTTGAAGATGAAAACCTTCAAACCTCAAAGTCAGAGTGTATAGCTCTTTGATCTCGTCAAGCAAATTCAAACAAGGTCTATATTGGTGTATTCAAAGGGATTCTAGTTGGAATCTGTCGCTGGTTTCACTAGGGTTTTACTTAAAAAAGCTTAAGAACAGATTTGTATCAGTAAGCAGACTGCTTTGCATTGTAATTATTCTCTATCATTTGGTGGATGCAAATACCAGATGCTTTCGTTTCAGTTTACTGTATTATTTATACATATGCTGTTTTCCTTGCATTGTATTCCAAATACACAAAAAAAATGCAAAGAGAAATTGCTATTGTATTGTTCAGAAAATTTTATGTATTGGAAGTTTTGCTTGTTTTGTTTTGGAATATGAATGTTAGTGTGTAGTTTGGATAGGGATTTTTATAGCATACCCTTATATAGAGATGCATATTTTCAAATTTTTATCCACCTTTACTTGCATTGATAAATAATTTTCACTTAGAGACTGTTATGCATCTTTTCATAAAGTCGTGTTCTCTAATTGGCAAACATTTTTCAACTTCTGACTTGTGTTCTTATTTAGTCAGGATCATGCCTCTACATTGGCATGCATTTTTTTATTTGCCTAAAATTTGCACTCCCTAATTGAAGTGTGCACTCCTCCATTGGAAGACATTTTTTGGTTTTGAAACTTACTTTGTGCAATCTACTGCACAAGCACATGTTCTTAAACTAATTTGCAAATTGGCAAACTTATGCATCTATTTGGAGTCACACATGCTTCTCCATTTAGCTGCAATCTCCATACCATGGAATTTTTTTCACCTTTTCTCCCTTATCTAAGCTGCAATGACCACAACAAAGATTCAAGTATGGCTCACAAAACAAGGAATTTTAAGAATTTGACCCAAAGGATGATTCAATACAAAGATAATCATATGGCTACAACATATTTGATATGCCTTTTCACATTTTTAGAGGACATTTGCAATTTATACTTGAGTCTGAAATGAAATAGAAACAATCATGAATAAAACATGATATCTTATAAATTGGTAATGCTTCCTTTGGTAAGATTAGTTGGTCACTAATTGCCAAGATATTAACATGGAACACTAACTTCTAATATCTATATTTCAAATTTAAAGGATTTTTTGTCAGTGCCCATACAACCCTTTCTCCTAATGTGTTATGTTAGGAATTTAAATGTGGTGAAGCATATTAACAATGAATTTTATTTCTTTTTTACTATCACATTTTCAGCTTAACCTCTGAATTTTTGAACTATCTTCTTCATTTTCCTCCTCATTATTTAGACCTTTGACATGAACAAATAAAATTTGAACCCTTATTGACAGCCATCCATATCATTATTTAGACTGACGCCCAAGATTTCCATAGCTTGCAAGGTTGAAAATCAGATTTCAGCCCTGAAAACACTGTCTTTGAGCTTCTGCAAAATTATTCTTGTTATTTTGCAAAATGTTTGGATTCGGAAATACATAAAAGCTTTTGCTATTTTAGGTTAATAAATTTTAAACAAAAGTGAGAAAACATTTTCCCAGAAAATAGGGACCACAAAAATGAAGTGATAAATAGTTGCTCCCCTTATAGAAAATAACTTTATTAATGTCAATAGCACCCAGCTGTCAGGAACCAGAAATAGTAATATTGCAGTACATGGGTTGAGATCTGTCCATATTTTGAAGAGTCTCTGCCTATGGTTGCTTAATCCAGGCAACCACATCAACATTTTATCAATCCATACACAGTAAGTTTTTGTCAATTTAATTTCTTTGTATTTTTTTTTTATCTTTTTTTGTTTGTTTATGGTTAGCTGATCTAAACTTTTTTCCCGTAAGGATGGAATTTAACTGCCACAACAATATCTGGAATTTGAAAAGATGGTGCATTTGGATAAAATCTAATTTTAAAACAATATTATATCCTATAACACTTGCAGGAATGACATTAATTTGTTTACCATCAAACTCTGTTACTACTGCTACAATATGATTTTCTTAAAAATTGATCATCTCTGCATACTGATCACCAGAAAGTATGTAAGCAACGATCAATATGAACAACTGAAGGGCCGTGAAACTTGTAACTTACCATGTATTGAACAAGTATGCAGTCTTCGGTGGCTATTGCCTCTGCAACATCCCAGCATTCTTTTTCTATGAGCTTCCTCAAGGTACTGAAATTCCATAGCATCAAATCAATTATCTAATAGAAATAACATAAATTTGAGTCTTAACCGTGACATTGAAGATGAAACTCCATGCTGAATGTGACAAAATAGAATAACACGAAAAAAATTAATTTTCAAGGAATGCACTCTGAATACCTTTTCCTATATTGATGATATGCACCAGGGAATTCCTGCTGCAAATTATATTTTTCTACACTCTTATAAGCTTTCTTGAACATACCCATCTCTGTGCAGTGCCGTATAAGAGAGCAGATCATATACTTTCCCATGTATGCTGCCCATTCTTCTGCTGCTTCAAATTGATTGTCATGGATCATAACAAGCAGGAAGTCATGGGAACTAGAGTGCTGAAGAGAAAATTGCTTTAACAGAGCAACCGCACTAGTGTACAAGCGCAATTTAATCAATCCTAAAATAAATCGTTCTATACTGGTTTTTACTTTCACAATTTTTTCAGCCTCATCCAATGCAGGTGTGTGCAACACTTCCCCTATATCTCTCAACTGAATGCCAAAAACTATTGCTAGTTTAACCAGGACACGCACCCTTAAGGTCACTGATCCTGTAATTACATTTTGGAACAACTTAGATGCCAGTATCCGTGCTTCAGCCGAATCAGCTATAGAAATGTTCGCTTTGTCCAAAGATGAAAGAGCTGATGTCAACAAGTGACTAAGGGATTCATTACTGTCAGCATCAAGGATAAGCAAAGCATTGAGGCAGGACACAACATAAGTAGCAGGTCCAGGTGGTGGAGCACTGGGCAAAGCATGTATAACTTGTTGACGAAGAGCCTGGAACTTTACAATTGCTTTTCCATTCCCTGAAAACATTGAAATAAAATTATCATAAAAACACTCAGATTGCATCGCCTGAGCAATATGTGCATCTGTGTCTTTGATAAAAATACAAACAGACACCAACCAGTGGATCAGTCACAGAGTCACAAGTCCAATAAGAATCACTATGGAAACTTATTTCAGTAAACAAAGCCCTAAATCATGTTCATCTGAACAACGGAAAGCTAATCCAATAGAACAAAATAACTGTATTGAAATCAGGTACCTGAACATCTTCAACTAAGCCACAATCAATAACTTTTACATGTCCATTTCTTTATCAGAATATTATTGGCAAAGGTGTTTCAACCTTGCTTGTAGTTATTACTTATATTTATATTTATTTATTATTTAAATGTACTAACTTTTGTTTGCTTTGTTGTCAAATTCATCATCTTTTGTGAATCAATCCAAGTCAATTGTGATCTCCCCAGTCAGTTTGCACGATTGTCTTGTCACAATCTATATGTTTCAACTAATGCTTTTGCAAGGTGATGATGACCGCCAAAAGTCCAATAAGAAGCAAATTCAGCAAGAGAAAATATTAAAGGCAGAGGAGGAGCAGGGATGATGGAAAAGATCAAAGAAGATCAGCAGCATACAAGGGCATTTAGGAGCAAGTAAACATAGTGTATGTAAAGAGCTTTTCTGCCCAGCACTTAAAGGTGGTGACATTAACATGTTTTCCTGCCTAAGCACACTTTCTAGTGGTTCAACCAAGTAAAATTTCTGACTAGCAATATTGAAGTGGCAACATCCATGGCAAGCTCCACCTGAATGTCAAACAAAGTGTTTATTGAATCACAGCTGCACATTTGCAGGCTCTAACCACTATTAAGTTCTACCCAAAAGCATGAAAGTCGGTTTGAGTGAAACAACTTTCTGCCTTGGATAAGTTAAAAGATGGCAACAGTGATAAGAATTTCAACCTAAGTTTTAGAAAAAGTGAGCAAAGACAAAAGCTCTGCCTCATAACCACGTCACACATTTGCAATGGTTAAACCACTTAAAATCTCCATTCATTATAAGAACATGGTTAAAGTTGTCCAAAATTCGGCTTGGCAACAGCAAAAAGGTGGTTAGTCTGTGGTTCCATGCCTAGATTGGTTCAACCACTTAATTCTTCCACCCAGCATTTAGAAACATGACCTAACTACTTATAACCTCCACCCAAAAGCCCAATTACACTTTTCTACTCGTCCAACCATCTGATATCTCTGCCCAGCACTTAGAAGACATTTGTGGTGTTTTGCAGTGTGCCTCTATTTTGGGAAGTTAGCCTAAAGGGAGATTCCCGAATGTGTGTTGTTTTCAGTGACAAACTTAGGTGTTGGGCAATCTTGTAGGTGAAAAGTCAGTTTTTTGGTCGCAGCATTAAGCCTTTTAAAGTAGCAAACATCTTTCATTTGAGCAACTTACCATGGATGGGATGAAAGTGTGAATCAGAACTGAAAATTTTCTGCAATATGCAAGCTTTTAGATCTAATATTGGTATTTTGTTACTGATGTGATAATTCTTCAGGAGGCAGAAGATTCCTGCAGTACTCCTAGCAAGTTAAGGATGTAATATGTGTTAGTGTTTGTAGCGGCGGAAGATATTTCCTCCTAAATAAAATTAAAATAAATGATCTCCAAGGCAGGTCGGCCTTTGATTTTCAAATAATATCTATATTTTCTAGAGCCGACCTAGAGAAGAGGTCGCCTAGCTTTGTATATAACGAAGGTGAAGTCCTCTCATTTCAACATCAAATCATTCACTCTTCAATTCACATTTCCTAGCAGCAGTTCGCATCTTTTAGCAGCAGATCTGATTCTTTGAAGAAGTATTATTATTCACTCAACGAGAAGTAGCATATATTATTGTATAAGACTTGGCCTAATTCAAGGGCCTGATTTTGTATGCAGCCTTCTGCACTTATTCTTTCAATTTATAAGAGAATATTATTTGTGGGGTTTTTCTCCCTCGAGTAGGAGGGTTTTCCTCCCTCTAGTAGGAGGGTTTTCCCAGGGTAAAATTGTTGTGTTCATTGATTTGTGTTGTATTTCTGCTTATTTGCATTTCTGATCTAAAACTAACATGGTATCAGAGCGGGTTTAAGCAAAGATCCGATCAGATTTGTTTAAGCAGTCAAGTCATCTTTTTATCTAGGGCAGTCTATCAAAGAAACGAAGATGGCGAACGGAGTCAAAGTCGAAGATAGGCTTGATGGAGCATCAAATTTCAACTCTTGCAAATTCAGAGTCCTCATTGCCTTAGAAGAGAATGATCTTCTAGATTTCATGGAAAATTATGTGCCCAAGCCATCCGATGATGCAGAGAAAATTAAATGGAAGAAAAATGGCAAGAAAGCTAGAAAGATCATGATAGACTCCATGAAGGATCACCTAGTTCCAATTATCTCCAAGATGAAGACAGCCAAAGAAATGTTCAAGGCTCTACAAGGATTGTATGAGATAAACAATACCAGCAAAGCTCTTGCCTTGAGACAACAGCTCCATCATATAAAAATGGCTAAAGGAGATTCAGTCATTTATTTCTTCATGAAGATTTCTGATTTGCGAGATCAGCTATGCACTATTGGAGACATAGTTGAATATAGAGATCTGGGTATGTTGGCACTGAATGGTCTTCCTCAATCTTGGGAGTCTTTTATCCAAAGCATCAGTGGGAGATCTAAGTTGCCCAAGTTTGATCGTCTTCGAGCTGATTCTATTCAAGAAGAGTCCAGGTTGGAAACAAGAGGAAATGGGTGAAATTCTCATAATGAAGAAAGTCGTGTCCTTACTGCACATGCTTCCAGAACAAAAGGAAGAGAAGGGAAAAAAGGCAATTTCAAGAGGAATAGAGACAAAAAATCAGATTATGTTCTAGAAACAAAGAAGAAGAAGGACCTCTCTCACATTCAATGTTACAGGTGTGACAAGTATGGTCACTATGCTCGAGATTGCATATCTAAGCCGAAGCAGCATGCTTCTACTGCAGATATTGATGATGTGTCACCTCAAAGAGAATCTAGAGACAACTCAGAGGGATTTCTCTTCATCTCCGCACTTTCAAGCAATGTTCCAACTGACAGTGACACTTGGTTGATAGATAGTGGTGCTTCACGTCACATTACAGGATACAGAGAGCATCTTACAGACTTAGTAGAGAAAGAGACTAACTTGCAAGTGATAATTGGAGATGATGCTTGTTATTCCGTAAAGGGAGTCGGGGCCACTTCTTTCCAGCTAGATTCAGGTATCCCTCTTCATTTGAGTAGTGTTTTGTTTGTACCAGGGATCAAAAGAAATCTTGTCTCCATTTCAGCTTTGGAGGACAAAGGTGTAATGTCCCTGTTTTGGAGGCAAAATAATCTAATTAATTTAATTAATTAAGTTGTCCAAAGTAATGATATTTCTTAAGGATGGCTTAATTGATTATTTTAATTAGAATATTAAGTTAATTATTTATAAAGTTATCAAATAAATAAACATTAAAAGGTAACTTTATATTTAATTAATTTAATAAAATGACTTGAATAAAATATCAAAAAGTCACTTAAGTGAAATAATATTATATTATTTCTGGAAGCTTCTAGATTGAGGGCTGACCTCTTGGTGAAAAAGAATAAATAGGAGAGGCCAGCCATTGTCTCATCATCCAGGTATTTTGATATTGACATTTGATTGAGTTTATTGTGGAGCCTAGGGTTTCTGCAATTTCTACTTACGATCATTGAGACCGAAAGCTCTCTTTGATTGGCATAACTGAGGTGGTGAAAGATCCTCCGAAGGGTTGCAGCTGAGAGAATGATACTTCAGTCTTTCTTACGTGCTTCATTGCAAATTTAGTGGCCTTTGGCCAAATTTGGGCATAAAGATTTTATATCAGCTTAGTGAAGCATTTTTGGAGGAAATCGTCTTGGTCTTGGAGCTGCATATTTCAATATTAAAGACAAATTGGTTGTGCACTTGGCATTTCCAGACTTTTATGAAGAATATATCTGTTGTTGGCAGCAACTTGGAGAAAGAGATTTGCAGATTTGTGGAGGTATTCTAGGTCCTTTGAAAGGACAATTTTGTATCAAGAAAGACCCCTTGATAGAGGGGGTGATTACAGGCTTTGCTGGTCTGATACAGATCAGGGTTTTGACATATGCTGGCCGCTCAAGAAGGAGGGACGATGTTGTGAAGAAAAGCAGATTAAAATCCAACAAAATTCAAGAAGCATTGTTTGGCCTCAAGGAGTCATAGCGCTGCATTTTGGAGCTAGAGACAGCCTCTTCAAAGAGATTCGATCAGTTTAATGTTGGCAGCCTCTCATTTCCAGGTTTTTGCATCTTATAGTGCTCATTTGCATTGGTATTTTCAGTTGTATTAGTAGCTGCTATATGACAGCTGTAGATGCATATTTATATCAGCATTTTGATAGCCCTTTGATCATGTTGTAATGCCAAGAGTCTTGGCCACTTGCTTCAGCATTGTACTAGAATTGGAATATCAAATAAAGGAGTGATAACCTGCATATCATTTTTGTCTTTAGGTACTTGCTGTAGCATTCTTTTCTGTATGCAAGACAACTGTTTGTCTTAATGACACTAGCTGCAAGTCAACATGTACATTTTAGGAGTTGCATAGAAAGTGTTTGGTTAAATGCCTTATGGCTGTAGATGTTCTTATCAGCATACTAGTCGCATGCCAATTGTTTGTGAAAATGATAGTTGGCTGTAGGTGGATATTTTATATATAGAAATCATATATGTGCATTGGAAAAGACAAAAAGGAAGTCATATTTGCATTAAGATGATAGATTAGACATTATAGTATTGATCTTCAAGCATTTAGAATACTTTGTCATCATTTCTCAAGCATACAATCAAACTGAAACCACAGACCAGCAAGCTAAAAGTTTACATCAGAAGTGTTTGACAATATTCCTTGAGGCAAACTTGGGCCAGATTTTGCAAGGATATTACAGTGGTTTCAATGTGTGAGCATTGTCATTTTGGTCTATCCCTCTCCTTTAGGTGAAAAACCCTAAAGTGTTAGAAGGACATAGCAACCAAGATATTTGTTCTCGCATTTGGTAACCCTTACAATATTCCTTGAGAGCAAAAATCTAGATCAGAAATAGCAAGGGATATTACAAAAGGGTACAAGGTTGCATTTTCTGAAGGGAAAGTTCTTGCTTGGCCTAAGAACTCTAGTATAAAATCAGCTCGTGTGATTGGCGTTCGTTAGGAGAGCCTATACAGATTATCAATTCAGGCATTATTGCATGACTCTATCAATTTGAGTGAGCTATGGCACAGGAGACTTGCTCACTTACACTTCAGAGCCCTTCCATCCATGCAGAAGATGGTTACTAGTCTTCCTAAGCTCGGTCTGGAGCACGATGGCATTTGCAGAGGATGTGCACTTGGTAAAAATATCAAGAGTCCCATAGTACTGACAGTAGATCAAAGGGAATTTTAGATCTTGTTCATACTGATTTATGTGGACCAATGTCTGTGGCATCCTTAAGTAGATTTTGGTACTATGTGATTTTCATTGATGATTATTCTCGAAAGACTCGGATTTACTTCTTGAAATCTAAGGAGTATGAGGAAGTCCTTGATAGATTCAAAGAATTCAAGGCTCAAGTTGAAACCATGTCCGAGAAAAGGATTAAGGTTCTAAGATCAGACAATGGAGGAGAATACACTTCTGGAGGTTTTCGTAATTTCTGCATTGAGGCAAGGATCAAGAGGGAGTTTTGTGTTCTGTACAACCCTCAACAAAATGGAGTCGCCGAACGAAAGAACAAATCCATAGTAGAGGCAGCCAAGGCTATGATTCATGATTAGGATTTACAGACTTTCCTATGGGCAGAAGCTTCCAGAACTGCCGTGTATGTTCAAAACAGAAGCCTTCATCGAATATTGGGAAACATGACTCCTGAGGAGGCCTTCATAGGTGTGAAACTTGAGGCTAGTCATTTAAGAATTTTTGGTTGTCCTGTTTACATTCATGTGCCCAAGGATAAAAGATCAAAGCTACAACCTTCAAGCAAGAAGGGTATAATCGTGGGATACAGTGAGTCTTCAAAGGCCTACACAATTCATATTCCAAAGCAAAAACAGATTGAGATCAGCAAGGATGTCTCCTTCGAAGAGGAAGTAGCCTTCAAAAGATCTAAAGGGTCTTACATGGAGATAGATAGTGAAAAGCAGGAAACTTCTTAGGATATGGACATATCTCCTGATCATAATCCTGACATTCAGAGGGAGTCCAACAAACCGGCCGAGACTATTGATCCAGTTGATCCTATAGAACCAACTGATGGTCCTAGAGACATTGTCGTAGGTCGGAAGAGGCCTCTATGGGCTCGACAAACTATGCAAGAGGCAGAAAAGTATGTAACTCCTCGAGGCACCTTTAGGGAAAGCAAGAGACCACAGAAGTTTCCAGGTTATGCGGCATTGATGAGTCACATCATTGATTCAGAGCCTTCCAGTTTTGAGGAGGCATCCAACCAGCAGGTATGGAGAGATGCAATGATAGAAGAGCATTAGTCCATCATTAAAAATGATGTATGGGATGTTGTTCTAAGACTTGAAGGGAAATTTGTAGTGTCTTCTAAATGGCTCTACAAAATCAAGCATGCAGTTGATGGTAGCATTGAGAAACACAAGGCAAGATTTGTGGCAAGAGGTTTCTCTCAGAAGGAGGGAATAGATTATGAGGAGACATTTGCTCCTGTTGCTCGATACACTTCTATCAGAACAATTATTGCTATTTCATCCGCTAAAGGCTGGAAGCTACATCAAATGGACGTAAAGACTGCATTTCTTAATGGTGTGATTGAAGAAGAAGTGTACATCGAGCAGCCAGATGGTTTTGTGATTCATGGGAAGGAGTCTCATGTATGCAGATTGAAGAAGGCATTGCACGGTCTTAAACAAGCTCCTTGAGCATGGTATGAAAGGATTGATAGATACTTGATGAGCTTGGGATTCTCCAAGAATGATGCAAATTCCAACCTTTACTTCAAGATAGTTGATGGTGAGGCTTTGATATTGGTTCTTTATGTTGATGATTTATTTCTCACTGGAGCAGAGAAGCTCATTATCAAATGCAAGAAAGAGTTAGCCTCCGAGTTTGAGATGAAGGATCTTGGTCTTATGCATTACTTGCTAGGACTGGAAGTGTGGCAAAGACCTAATGAGATTATTCTAAGTCAAGGAAAATACACTATAGATATATTGAAGAGATTTGGGGTGATGGACTGTAAGTCCATGTCTACATCTATGGAGACAAATTTGAAGAAGTTGAGTGACTCAGCAACCGATTCAGATTTGGTAGATCCCACCATGTATAGACAATTGATTGGATCATTGATGTATCCAGTCAACACCAGACCACACATTTGTTATGCAGTAAGTGCTCTCAGCCAATTCATGTGTGAGCCAAGACAGACACATCTAGTTGCAGCAAAGCATATTTTGAGATACTTGCGTGGCACTATGGGATATGGCTTGAGATATACTTCCTGTGAAGATCTGAAGTTACAAGGCTATTCTAATTTTGATTGGACCGGGAGTGTAACTGATAGGAAGAGCCCCTCTAGATGTTGTTTCAGCTTGGGGTCTGCCATGATTTCTTGGTGTAGCAAGAAACAGACATTTGTGGCTTTAAGCACTGTAGCGGCTGAATATATTGCAGCATGTGTAGCAGCTCGTGAAGCAATATGGCTTTGAAAGCTCCTTGCTGGATTGTTTGGTCAAGCATTGGAACCAACTGTGATTCATTGTGATAATCAAAGTTGTGTGAAGCTCTCGGTAAATCCTGTATTTCATGATAGGACAAAGCATGTGGAGATCAAGTATCACTACATTAGAGACATGGTGCTGAGGAAAGCAATTCAACTCAAGTACATTTGCACAGATGATCAGACGACTGATATCCTCACCAAGCCTCTCTCCAGAGTGAAGTTTGCACATTTCCAAGACAAGCTTGGGGTGGTAGAGAATGTTGCCCTTGCCAAGAGGGAGACTCAACATCAGTGAGCTTTGATATAATGCATATTTCTCTGAGACGGAGAAATATGAGGTGAAAGCCCTCGTACATCTCTGAGACTGAGATGTGTTTCTGTCCACACATGGGAGTAGCCATTGTGGATGTCATGTTGAGAGACTCCATGATGACATCACATTGAGAGACTCTGTGATGAAGCCTTGTACATCTCTAAGACTAAGATGTGTTTCTTTCCACACATGGGAGTAGCCATTGTGGATGTCATGTTGAGAGACTACATGACGACATCATGTTGAGAGACTTCGTGATGAACCCTTGTACATCTCTAAGATTGAGATGTGTTTCTTTCCACACATGGGAGTAGCTATTGTGGACGTCATGTTGAGAGACTCCATGACGACATCACGTTGAGAGACTCTGTGATGAACTCTTGTACATCTCTGAGACTGAGATGTGATTTTCCACAAATGGGTGTAGCCATTATGGGCGTCATGTTGAGAGACTCCAAGACGAGGATATCTGGAAAATACCTCCCTAGCTAAGAGGGAGTGTTAGTGTTTGTAGCGGCGGAAGATATTTTCTCCTAAATAAAATTAAACTAAATGATCTCCAAGGCAGGTCGACCTTTGATTTTCAAATAATATTTATATTTTCTAGAGCCGACCTAGAGAAGAGGTCGCCTAGCTTTGTATATAAGGAAGGTGAAGTCCTCTCATTTCAACATCAAATCATTCACTCTTCAATTCGCATTTCCTAGCAGCAGTTCGCATCTTTTAGCAGCAGATCTGATTCTTTGAAGAAGTATTATTATTCACTCAAGGAGAAGTAGCATATATTATTGTATAAGACTTGGCCTGATATTGTATGCAGCCTTCTGCACTTATTCTTTCAATTTATAAGAGAATATTATTTGCTGGGTTTTTCTCCCTCAAGTAGGAGGGTTTTCCCAGGGTAAAATTGCTGTGTTCATTGATCTGTGTGTTGTATTTTTGCTTATTTGCATTTCTGATCTAAAACTAACAATATGAACTCCTCGGGTTTTGTGAATGGCAGATTTGTGGTTGTTACTCATTGTTTTTTATCAGATTTTGAACATATTTTTGCAGTCACAGGGGTCCTGATTTGAGATGCAGATTCAAGGGCAAAAACTTTGGGTTTCAGGGCAGCTGCCAGCTATTTTCCAAAGCATCATATGATGCAGATTTTAAGGATAATTTCTTGTGTGTCCATTGCAGATTTCACTAAAACCTTGTTCCTACAGTTTTTATACCTTCATTCAAGAGATTCGACCATGGCTTTTTAAATTTGCCAAAACCCTACACAATGGTTTTCAAAATAGCTTATTTTTAGGCCACTTCAGTTAGTTGTTTCAAAACAGGTTTTCCTTATTGTTCCTTTTCTTTCTGCTTTTTTTCCAGCTTTAGAAGCATTTGATTTACACCATATCTTTTTGGGATATTTAATTACTATTCTCAAATCCCTAAAGGCATATTCATTACATCCTACAGATAAAAGCCTTGGGCACACGATATTCTTAGTGATAGTTGAAGTTGATCTTATGCTATAGGTTGTAGTTAATATACAATGCCTTTACTATGCTTTAGTTTTATTAATCGGTTGTATCCGACCATGTATTAGTTATTGCTCAACTTTCAAGTAGCTATAGGAGTCAATTTGTAGATGATTGTGTTCAGCTTAGCAACCATCAGATTCTTCAAATAGACTTTGTGTAGTCCAGGAAAGCAATCTGATCTTTGGTTAATCATCTTTGGTCTACTTTTGAAAGAACTACATGTAAATAAAGATTGATTAAGCACATAGAATAGAGAAGACAATAATAAGAGGTGGCCAAAGAGACTCCAATGATACAAATTTGAAGTCGAAGCCCATCTCAAAGCATAGATTGAAGTTAAAGCGTAGGAGTCAAAGTTGGGAGCAAAGATATCATAATATTCAACCCGCTACAACTAACCACACAAAGGAAGAGTGGACAGATATAGCAAGACATCCACCATTACTGGGGCATGGGTCAACCTTGAAGACCATGTTCAGTACAAAGAATCAATAAAGTTGGACAAGGAGAGTCTTTGTTGGGAGATGGAGTTCAGAGACTCCTTTTCAAATGGAGAAAGGGAAGCATATGAAAGCAGCATTCAAAACATTGAAGAGTTGTTAATAGAGCTAAACACCAAAGGAATTTTGGAATTGTAGTCATATTCAAAAGATAAAAGTTAAAACAAATCCCTTTGTGGCCTATTTCACTAACAAATGGAGGACTACTAAGTATTTTCATCAACCTACATTATATTGAAGCTACAAAAAGTAATGAAGTGAAACAAGACTTAAGAGATGACAAGAAGCAACCAATTCATGTTGAGGAAACTTGGTCGGGCAATACTAAACTGTTGAACAGTTCAATTGTGCCAAACAAAGTACATAGTTTGAAATTGATAGTTTATTCTCGAAGGCCAGATGATTTACATTCGATTGATTTCAATGTTCCAACAACAATATCGAACGCAACCAACAATCAAAAAATTAATGAAGGTATGATTGAAAATAATAATATTAAAAATAAATTGAATTGGAGCCTATGGATACTTGTGCTAATGAGTGTTATGAAGGACCCTATTCATGTTGTATGATTTGACACGACATTGAAGTCAAATTATGTAATATTCCCCACTCAAGTCAACTGAAAAAGGCTGTTATGTGCTTGAGGAATTTTGTCAAACAGTTGTCCTGCAAGGTCTGAGTTTGCTGTTTTGAACTTCTGATTTGTTTTGAAGTAGATATTTGATGCAAGTATACTTGAATGGATGTGAGAGATATTAAACTAAATGCTGGAAATGAAAGCAATGCAATAATAACTTCTAAATGCAACCTTTCAATGACTAATATGACTGTAACAGCAAGTAGATAACTTCTAGACATTATAGCAAAAACTTGCCATACACAATTTAAACCCCATGATCAATGATATAATAGCAGACATCTAATATGCAACCTTATTTCTCTTTGGAATATGAGGTAATCTGATTACAATGACTGAAATGCATAGGCATTATTACAAACAGTTGGCATACAAACTTATTAGGATTGGAACTAATGCTCACACGAAGCTACAGCCAAAGTGCATTAAGGAAAACAATTGTCTTGCATCCAGAACTCATGTCAACCTGATTACATTCTATGATATGCAACTGATTACAATGCAAGGTGCCAAAGACATTAACTACAAGGCAGCGACTACAAACTATATGTTTAATACAAATGAACCTGGAACTGATGGCAGCTACTCTTGACTCCAATACTGATCAATTCACTCTTCAAAGTGCAGCACTTCCAGTAGGAGAAGACCACAATCCTTCCCTTGCTTCAACACTCCTAAATTAACTTGCTAAGGGCTGCTAAAGGCTGCGAACTGACTGAGCAAGCCCCTTGACTTTTTCTGTGAATTTATTACCTCAAATCGTTGACTAGAAGCTGTCACTATGTCATGTCCCCATCCTAGTCAGCACAGCTGGTGACGAGGTTAGCCTATCATTTGATCCTCGTAGGCTGACAGGAGTGTTCAGAGGATCCTTTTTGGCAGTTGCTTAGTGTTGGTTAGCTCCAGTTGCAGTGTGTCAGGTTTGGGCCTTCGCAGAATCTTCCAGAGAGTCTTTTCAGAGAACTTTCTATTTTTAGAAAGTTAGGTCAGACGGAAGCTGCTATTTCGGGCAGGGCACCTGGTGCAGTGATTTAGCTCAGATTCGACCCAGTTCAGCAGATGGTTGATTTGACGGAGAAATAAGGATTATTAAATATTTAATAATTTGACTTTATTATAAAGTCACTTTATTGAAATATTAAAGTATTTAATTAATTGGCTCAATTATAAAGTATTTAATTATACTTTATAATATATTATTATAATGTGACTTAATGAGTATTTAATGCTCATTAAAAGTGGACGCCAATTATTTAATCTTTTTTCCTAAGTTCAAAAGTGAAAATTAAATCATTTATTTAAATGATTATTTTAATGAAGGATTAGGTCGAACTTTTCAAGAGAGAATATATTACTCTTCACAGGCAAAATCGAACTATCTTGATTATTATTCAATTTTGTCTTCTGAGCATCTGAGCATTGGAGTTTGCAAACCCTAGGGTTTCTGGCGAACATCGTTTCTGGAGAACGTAACCTCTTCAGAGATCAGGCAGTCTGAGGCTGTGAAATACCAGCTGAAGTTTGCACTTGGTGATTTCATCCAGAAGTCACAGGCTGAGCTTAACCAGTTCTTAATTCAGAGATTTACAGGGGAAACCATCAGAGGAACAGGGCGATTTCATTCATTACCCTTTACCAGTGATTTGGCACGAATCCCAAGGAGGCCGTACCTTTCATTAATGCTGCAGCAGGCCGTACTATTGCACTTTCCAGGCCGTACTTATCAATCTTCTGAGGGGACGCTTTCATTATCTGTTATTCAGTGATTTCACAGTGGGCGCTTGGTATTCTGGCACATTTGCATTTGAGATTCAAGCCGGAGGAGATCCTAATTAATATCTGGCCGTACCATTACCAGTTACAGCAGCCGCCATTAAAATACCAGGTTTTTATTTAAAAATTTCTTGTATTGTTTCCTACCTTCAGTTTTTGGCGTTGTAGATGATCTGGAAATTGAATATAATGATGCGCCTTGGTTCTTGAGCAAGTTTTGGAACATTAAATGCCTTTATGTATTTTTTATGAATTTATCAAGCAATTCTAGAAAAATCGCAAATTTCACTTTTGCCTGTTAAAACCTCAAAAACACAAAAAAATCAAAAATCTGCAAAAACATTACAAAAACAATCAGGGTTTGAATCGTGAGAACCACCAGGGTTCTGACAGTGGTATCAGAGCACAGATCTCCTGCCATCCTGTGCTTTTTCAGTGATTATTCAGAATACAGTGCATTTCTGGGTTGCCTTTTATGAACCAAGACATTATTCAGTATACCAGAGGTGTAGGGACAGGCAAAGACGAAGACTGGACAGGTCCTCCGATTCCAGAAGGTCAGACAGTATCAGGAGTGCTTGGTTTTCACAGATCCAGTTCAGACGGTAGTGAAAACAGTGTTGCAACCTAATGGCAGATCGTGAGACTTCCTCAGAGACTCGCAGGGATGCAGGGAAGGCACATGCAGAGGGTGATATCACCGATGAGGAGTTTAGACGGAGACACGACAACATGATGGATATGATGTCATGGTGATTGATAGGTACTATTAGGCGATGTCGCCCACGGCCTCATTTCATACAGATTGGACAGACGAGCGGGACCACTCCAGTGGATCAGCCATTGGCATCGGCTCCTAGGCAGCCGTTACCGATCTATCAGGAGCGTAGGCCAGGCCAGCCTACTTTCTTACCCAGAGATACTCCACCTCAGACTCCAGGGGCAGAGCATCAGGTGCATCATCAGGACTTCGAGCCACAGAACGGCATGTCGGTGGCAGAGACTTGGCAATTTTCATGAGTACACATGTCTTTAGCGCCTGAGATCCGGCAGGCACTTACATTTCATCAGTTTATAGATGTCTATAAACCCAGAGGAGGAGGTAGATTTGATCGTAGACCCCCACCGCATCAGCAGCAGCAGCCACAGGTGAATAGGGATTTACAATATGCTGTGAGCAAGATTACACTGCCATATTTTGATGGGTCAGAGAAGACATCAGCTAGGTCATGGGTCCAGAAATTGGACAACTATCTGTCACTTAGACCTATGCAAGAGGATGAGGCAATTAAATTTGCCACTTTACATACAGGCGAGTAGCGCGCATAATTGGTGGCACCACGGCATACCGTTAGGCCGTATGCGGTTAACGCCTGCTCCGGGAGTTCGCAGGCGATTGATAGAGATTTGATAGGAAGGATCGAGTTGTATTTTCGGAGAGTTGGCTCAGAACCGGTGATGATCAGAGCATACATTAAGCGAATTTCGGTAGCATCATGGTGACTGGCATTTCAGAGAGGAGACTCATTATCTTATTTGTTGAGGGTTTGACAGAACCCATGAGAGGTTGGGTCAAGGCTTTTGACCCTCCCACACTTCAGGAGGCCATGCGGAAGGCACTAAACATGGAACTTGCAGCACCTCGCAGTAAGTTCAATTCAGGGTCCACTCCATACACGAGACCCAACAGGCCTTTCGATAGAAACAATGACAGAAATAGACCCTTTGACAGGAGGAAGGATCAACAGGATCCTAAGAGACAGAATGCACCCCCGTTTGACAGAGAAACTTTGAACGAATGACGTAAGAAGAAGTTGTGTTTTTGGTGCAAGGCACCCTATGATGAAAAGCACATATGCCCACTTCGTCCGAAAGTCAAAAATAACCAAATGGAGTGGTATTATGAGGGCGAAGAGCAATCTGATCTGTCGGACCAGCAAGCTGATTCCGAGCCTTCAGATGATGAGAAGTCCGAAAATGAGAATGAACATGAAGGTGGAAGGAAGCTACAGGAAGCCCATCTGACTAGTCTTCAGAGAGATGGTTCATTTCGACTCCATGGGCTCTTAGCAGGTCAGAAGGTGATTACTTTGTTGGATACGGGTGCGACACATAATTTTATTGGTGCACGTTTAGTGGAGAGACGTGGTATCCAGACAGAGGCTTTCGAGGGTATCCGAGTCAAGGTAGCTGACGGATACACTCTCAGGTGCGACAGAAAGATTACTGATCTGCCGATGAGATTGAACAACTATGAATTCAAGACTGAATTCTATGTTGTTAATATGGGTGATACAGATGTGGTACTAGGGATGGCATGGTTACATGATTTGGGTGAGTTCACGCTCAACCTACGGGACATGGAGATGAAATTTAAGGTTGACGGAAGACCACATGTCATCAAGGCAATACGGGACAGTAATCTTCGGATGGTTTCATTCAGGCGGATGGAGAGGCTCATTCGTCATGATATGGTTGACTGGGCGGCTGAGTGCATGTTGATGCCAGCCCAGCAGGAGCCGCAGAAGGGTGAGTACCACCCTGACATACAGATTCTGAGGACTAAACACTCCAAAGTGTTTAGTGATATTCCACCTGGTAGGCCTCCAGATAGAGGTACAGAGCACATTATTGAGTTGGAGGAGGGCGCAAAGCCCGTTATGATTACTCCCTACCGCCATCCGAAACGACTCAAAGATGAAATAGAAAAGACCATTAATGAGTTGTTGGCTATGGGTCATATCAGACCTAGCAAATCCCCTTTTGCTTCATCGGTTGTATTGGTGAAGAAGAAGGATGGATCCCTTCGGATGTGCATCGATTACAGGCAGCTCAACAAAAGAACCATCAAGAATAGGTACCCCATTCCGCGCATTGATGAGCTGATAGATGAGTTGCATGGTGCAGTCTTCTTTACAAAGATTGATTTGAGATCAGGGTACCATCAGATACAGATGAGGGAGCAGGACATTGAGAAAACCGCTTTCCGGTGTCATTGCGGTCACTTCGAGTTCTTGGTTATGCCCTTCGGGTTAACCAATGCACCTGCCACCTTTCAGGCAACTATGAACAGGGTTTTCAGTGCTCAGTTGAGGAGATTTGTGTTGGTCTTCTTCGACGACATTTTGGTTTATAGCAGGTCATGGGAGGAGCATCTGGCTCATTTGGACACAGTCTTGGGTATCTTAGCAGATGAGTCTTTCTATGCTAAGGAATCCAAGTGCGAGCTTGGCATGGAGGAGTTGTTATATCTAGGGCACATAATCAGTGCCAAGGGAGTGAGTATGGACCCTGAAAAGGTCCGAGCTATTGTTGACTGGCCGGTACCTGAGAACCTTACGCAGCTTAGAGGTTTCATTGGGCTGTGTGCATTCTACAGGAGATTTGTTAGCGGGTTCTCACGTCACGCCGCACCCCTTACAGACTTGACGAAGGGGGCTTTTCAGTGGTCACCCTGGCCTTGAGTGCTTTGACGGAGTTTAAGGTGATCATGACTTCCAGTCCGAACTAGCATTGCACGACTTTTGAAGTGTTGATTTATTCTGTGATGCTTGAGGAGAGGGCATTGGTGCCGTTTTGATGCCGAGGCGTCATCAGGTGCATTTGAGCGGAAACTCAGGGGTCCTGAGAGATTTTATAGCATTTACGACAAGGAGATGTTAGCCATTATGCATGCATTGGCTAAGTTTAGGCAGTACTTGGTAGGCAGCAAATTCAGTGTTCGTACAGATCACAACAGCCTAAAACATTTCCTTGGACAGCGAGACTTGAACGAGAGGCAGCAGAAATGGGTCAGTAAACTGCAGTCATATGACTTCGACATTACTTTCATTAAGGGGAAGCAGAATATAGTAGCTGACGCCCTGTCTCGTAGACCCCAGTTGAATGCCTTAGCACAGATTACCGAGGATTGGAGGCATCGGATCATTGCAGAGTATGCTAGAACCCATGGGCTTCTAGCATGATTGTGAGACAAAGCGAGGGCCAGCAGTGCCTCGATTCATGGAGTAATGATCATTTACAAGGCGGATTCTTTTTAGTTCTGACTCGGAGTGCGGACTACGAGTTTTGAGAGCCTTTCGACCTTCCTGGCGGCCATCTGGATACCTAAGACTTACAAAATGGTTGAGGAGCAGTTTACTTGGAAAGGGCTGAAAACTGATGTTTTGCAGTATGTCCGTGAGTGTTCTGTGTGCCAACAGAACAAGCAGGAGCACACCTATCGTGCTGGATTACTCCAGCCACTTCCGATACCTGACAGGAAGTGGGAGTGTTTATCTATGGACTTTATCACGGGTTTGCCGAAAGCCCAGGGGAAAGATTGCATTTATGTAGTGGTCGATCGGTTGACTAAGTACGCCCACTTTTTCCCGATTACGACTACTTTCACAGCATCGCAGACTGCAGAGTTGTTCTTCAGAGAGGTTTTCCGATTGCATGGATTGCCTCGGACGATAGTCAGCGATAGAGACAGCCGGTTCATGAGCAACTTTTGGCAGGAGTTGTTCCGACTTTGTATGCAGGGGCCAGGCGACGCAGTACCGGCTACCATCCGAGAACCGATGGAAATGACCAGTTGTCAATAAGTGGGTGGAAGGCTATTTAAGCCAGTATATAATTTGGTCGTGAGAGAGCTTAGGTGAGGTGGATTTACTTGTGCGAGTATTGTTATAACTAGACCCACCATATGACGATACAGATGACCCCCTTCATGGCATTGTACGGGTATGAGGCGCCCAATCTTCTGGATTTGATTTTGAGCGATAGCAGTCTTGATGCGAATTGATATGATCTCCAGTCGTGGACATCTTGAGAGTCTCTCAAGAGACAATATCCGGCCGAGCCTGAAATCAGCATAAGCGGTATGCTGATCAGAAGAGGGTTGACCGTACTTTCGAGGTGGGTGATATGGTGTACCTCATGTTGCAGCCGTATCGTCAGTCTACTCTGCGGAAGAGTTGGGCAGAGAAACTAAAACCTCGCTACTATGGTCCATTTCGTGTTGTCGAGACGAGTGGGCGAGTTGCTTATGAGTTGGACTTGCCAGTTGATAGCAAGGTCCATAATGTATTTCACGTTTCTCGCCTGAAGAAGGCATTGGGTCAGCATGTTGTTCCCTCTCCAGTTTTGCCACCCCGTGATGATGAAGGGAAACTGATACTAGTACCTGAGGCCATCCTTGATATGAGAGGAAACGGGCGTAGGATCGAGAATGTCTGAGGTCAAGTGGAGAGATTGCCGATTGAGGATGCTACAGGGCAGGCGATTTCACGGCATCGGAGTTATGAGATTGTGAGGACAAGCAATTTGAGGGGAGAAATGAGTATCATGTCCCCATCCTAATCGACACCTGGTGACGAGGTTAGCCTATCATTTGATCCTCGTAGGAAGTGAGTGTTCAGAGGATCCTTTTGGCGGTTGCTTAGTGTTGGTTAGCTCCAAGCAGGTCAGGTTTGGGCCTTCGGAATCTTCCAGAGTCTTTTGAGAACTTTCTATTTTTAGAAAGTTAGGTCAGACGGAAGCTGCTATTTCGGGCAGGGCACCTGGTGCAGTGATTTAGCTCAGATTCGACCCAGTTCAGCAGATGGTTGATTTGACGGAGAAATAAGGATTATTAAATATTTAATAATTTGACTTTATTATAAAGTCACTTTATTGAAATATTAAAGTATTTAATTAATTGGCTCAATTATAAAGTATTTAATTATACTTTATAATATATTATTATAATGTGACTTAATGAGTATTTAATGCTCATTAAAAGTGGACGCCAATTATTTAATCATTTTTCCTAAGTTCAAAAGTGAAAATTAAATCATTTATTTAAATGATTATTTTAATGAAGGATTAGGTCGAACTTTTCAAGAGAGAATATATTACTCTTCACAGGCAAAATCGAACTATCTTGTTTATTATTCAATTTTGTCTACTGAGCATCTGAGCTTCGGAGTTTGCAAACCCTAGGGTTTCTGGCAGACGATCGTTTCTGAAGAACGTAACCTCTTCAGAGATCAGGCAGTCTGAGGCTGTGAAATACCAGCTGAAGTTTGCACTTGGTGATTTCATCCAGAAGTCACAGGCTGAGCTTAACCAGTTCTTAATTCAGAGATTTACAGGGGAAACCATCAGAGGAACAGGGCGATTTCATTCATTACCCTTTACCAGTGATTAGGCACGAATCCCAAGGAGGCCGTACCTTTCATTAATGCTGCAGCAGGCCGTACTATTGCACTTTCCAGGCCGTACTTATCAATCTTCTGAGGGGACGCTTTCATTATCTGTTATTCAGTGATTTCACAGTGGGCGCTTGGTATTCTGGCACATTTGCATTTGAGATTCAAGCCGGAGGAGATCGTAATTAATATCTGGCCGTACCATTACCAGTTACAGCAGCCGCCATTAAAATACCAGGTTTTTATTTAAAAATTTCTTGTATTGTTTCCTACCTTCAGTTTTTGGCGTTGTAGATGATCTGGAAATTGAATATAATGATGCGCCTTGGTTCTTGAGCAAGTTTTGGAACATTAAATGCTTTTATGTATTTTTTATGAATTTATCAAGCAATTCTAGAAAAATCGCAAATTTCACTTTTGTCTGTTAAAACCTCAAAAACACAAAAAAATCAAAAATCTGCAAAAACATTACAAAAACAATCAGGGTTTGAATCAGAGAACCACCAGGGTTCTGACACACTAGCTGCCTCCAAGTGCTGCGATTAACATGCCAGGTTACCACAATTTTTCCCTTCAGATTTCTCATGTAATGAACCGCCTTCTAAGCCATAGAACAGATCCTAGGATATGACAATGTGGCTGTGAAATATTCCGAACCAATTTTTTCAATTTTTGATTACAATAAGCAATGCAACACACATCCGTTAGGGTTAGCACTTAAACCAAAACCATGTGGAATTCAACTCTAACCAAGAATGTACACCAGGATCCCGAGTTGGGCAAGGTGTGAGCATATGGTCAGAGGATCTCAATGCAATGCTGATAAGAGAACTCCAACCAAGAATGCGCCGGATGACGACGAGCATATGGTCAGAGGATCCCTACCAACTACAATGCTGAAAGTAACTCGACACCAAGAATGTGCTTTCCAACCCAAGGTGGGAATGGAGCTACCATATGGCGGAGATTCTAATGGGATATAATACAATATTCAAAATAAGATAGGCGGCAAGCCAGCCTCTTCCACTTATTCAGTGGGAATTACAATGAAATACAGAGAAGGGGTGAGAATGCTGACAATACTACTGTTCAGCTTACAATTTAAGAGAAAGTGCCTGCAAAGAACGAGGATTAGAAGCTCTCCAATGCTGCAATAGTGAATATGACTTCCACAAGGCATAATACGACTTCCTACCACCAATCCTTCACCAAAATGCAAATTACCCAAGTCTGATATGACAGACCAGCAACTTGAAATGCTAAACCAGCAACACGGAACCCTACCAAAATGCTTGCAACTCACACTAGACTCACCCAAATGACACCAAATAAAATGCACTAGCTTCCTAGAATGATGGCGCCCAAATAAGAACCCAAAGACTGACCCAAAATCTAACTTATGTTTTTTGCACAAACTTCAAAGCTAGTCCAAATGGTACGGCTGCAAGAGAGGGGTGATTTTGAGCTATAAAAAAGAAGACTTCATTAAAAATTCTCAAACTTCACTGAAAGGGGCGCCCTTAGCTAGCAAATGCATGGGTAAACTACCCAGAACCAAAATAAATTCGCACAAATACTTATGAGTCAAAACACCAATCTGCAACACAAACCAGCAACTCTAGATTTTTGGTTAATTTGCAAGAAACTGAATTACAACTGCATAAACAACAACTACAATGCAAAAACTCACTACAAAGCTCACTCATCTACAACTAACTCTCCACTAGTTGCTTTCTTTCAAGCAAGAAGTTGAGCCAAGCTAGGAGGCATTCATTCCTCGAAGCAATCCCAGCACCATTCCGGCAGCATAACAATTCTCAAGTTATAAGATAATGAAATGAAGAAACAAGGCTCCCTTTTATAACTTTGAGAAGACACCTCTAGATGCTTCTAGAAGGTGCGCCCATTCCTCAAGATGCTTTTAGGGTTTGACTTGACCATTGACCAAGCTTTAAGGTGGCATCCTTTTTCATAAAGGCAATTTTTCTTTAATTTAAAATTATCTTCTCTCCAAAAGTTGGCGTCCCACCTCCAAGAGCAATATTTGACCTTAGAAATATTATAACTTTCCCTGATGATGCGTCCACCCATGAGGTCCCCCTTTTCAGAACAACTTAAAGTCATAAAGCTAGACCAAGGGGTTATGACATTATAATATAACATTATTTTAATTAAAATACTTATCTCTCCAGAAAATGCATCAAAAGGCCCAGACAACCATACCAACTGAACTGACTGCAAAGGGAAGCCAACTGAACTAAAGCCAACAAGACCACTGCCAGAAATAGAATTTACTAAAAATAGTAAATTCGAAAAGTTGCTCGGATCAAAGTGCATGCGATACCATTGCGAAGCTTTCTGAAAACCCAGAAAGAATCCGCAATCCAAAATCCCAAACTCCGAGATGTAGCCATCATAACTTACTAAAAATAGTAAGTCCAGGAAGGTTGCCCGACGCAGTTGCATGTCATACCTCTGCGAAGCTCTCTGAAAACCTAGAAGGAATCCAGAATCCAAATAGCCAAATTCCAACATACAGACCCCGGAATCTTCAAAAGAACCCATCAAACAATCAGAAACCCTAATTCCGCCACTGACTAGCCAACAACACACCGGGAATAGGCTATCAATCACTGAAAAGTGTAGTGCTAAAAATGGGGGCATTACAGGCTGCGATTTTCTACATCAAGCAAACAAAACCTCTCCCAAGTCGAAGTCTTCTTATGACTGAGAATAATCACAAGTTCTATGTATTGCTTCTTTACACAGATTGGTACTAGCTTCAATAAAATCTGAATATTGATCTTCGATGTGATCTCCAAATGATTCCTTCCAAAATTGGTCAAAGGCCACTAATTTTGCCAATGAAGTCCAAAGTGAGAAGTCTAAAGTAACTCCTCCACAATTCCAAACTAGGGTTGATATTTCACAACCGAAATTGGAAATAACCAGCTAGGTTTGGTCTTCACAAACGAAGATTGGAAATCAACAAGCTAAGCATTAAGCTTCAGCAATGTAGTAAAAAGGAGTATTCAACTCCAGATGTCCAAATGCATAGCCAAAGCCTTTTTTTATACTTTTTCAACCTTATCACCAAGAGGCTTCTAGAAGATTCCTGGTTTATTCCTTAAGTGACTTTATTATTTTATTATGTTATTATTAAGTCACTTAAGTCACTTTTTATTATTAAATTAATTAAATAATAAGCCATTCCTTTTGATATTTTATTTTTTTGGAATAACTTAAAAAATAATTAATTTAATTCACCTCCTGATTTAATTAAATCATCAATTAAGCTATCCTCATGAAATATCAATAATTTGGACAACTTAATTAAATAATTTAATTAAATCACCATACCTTCAATTCGAGGACATGACAAATTAATGCAAACTCCATAGGAAAAATGTAGAAAAGGGAAAAGTATCATAAAATGTGTCAAACAAAAAAATAACAAGTGGGCCCCACACGAGAAAAACAAAAAAGAAACAATAAAGGGAAAAATATTACTATACAATGGATGGAAAAGACAAAAAGTTTTGAAGTCAATGAAGTACAAGTGAAAAGAGAAATTAGAAGAATATATTATAAAGATCATATGTTCATCAGATGGTCAAGAGAAGAGAATATTAAAACTTATGGAAATAAAAAAAAAAAACTTTCCACCATACGACATAAAATGGATAATCCAATTAAAAATTATGATGTTACCCATTTTTCCATATTACAACCCCACAAGAAAGTCAAACAATTTTAAACTCGTTATATGACAAATAAATGATAATCTTAAACCTTTTCTTTACCCTAACATATGGCTCTCAATGGCTAAATAAATTGAATTTTAAATTTCCTAAATCTTTTACATGTACTTTTTTATGGCATACTATGAAGGACTTAAATCAATTGATAGTTCGTTGCCTCCATACAATCTTCCTCTTCCTACTATGTCATACACCCAACATCGGTTTTTCTTCATTGTACAATCCATCCAACAAACTCTCTTCGCCATACAACTACTATAGACACTTCTATTCTAGACCATACAACCCCCACCAACCATTTTACTTTGTACAACTTCTTCAAAAAACTCCTATCCATCTATTTGTTCCTCCATTTTATGCTATACAAGATGATCAAGATGCTAATAATTTGGTGGTACGATCATTATGAGGAGTTGATGACATACGATTTGCACTTTTTCATCTTCCTAGTGATGTTGTATGGCCTAATCAAGGAAATTGTAAATATGGTCTACCCACAAGAACCTTCAATCTTTAATTTATGTTGTATATTATGTGTATCCCACTAAAATAGCAAGTAGCTCTTTTTCCACAACTCTATAGCAAGTAGCTCTTTTTCCACAACTCTATAGCATTTATAATTGGTTCTTCCTCAAACTATGATGCTGATAAAAATAAAGTTGATGAATTAGAAAAAGCAAAAAGGCACTTCCTAGACCTCTAGGAGAACTCTAGAAGATTTTCATAATGGATATAATTTTGAAGTGTTTGTAGTATCATCTGGAATAACAATTGTAATGTCCCCATTGTTAGCAAAATTGATTCTTGAGCTTTTGTCCAATTTTCGAATTTTCCCAAAGTAGCTTAGTGTGTGTTGGAAGAACTCCAAACTTCTTGGAGTGCTTAGGGTTGATGATATACAATCATTAGGAGTTGTTAATGATGTACAATTTTCTCTTTTTCATCTTCCCAATGGTGTTGTATGGCCTACTCAAGGAAATTGTACTATATGGTCTACCCACAAGAATCTTCAATCCTTAATTTATGTTGTACATTATGTGTATCCTACCAAACTAGCAAGTAGCTCTTTTGCCACAACTCTATAGCATTTTATGATTGGTTCTTCCTCAACCTATGATGTTGATAAAAACAAAGTTGATGAATTAGGAGAAGGCACTTCCTACACCTCTAGGAGAACTCCAGAAGATTTTCGTAATGGATATAATTTTGAAGTGTTTGTAGTGTCATTTGGGTTCAATAATTGTAATGTCCCCATTTTTAGCAAAATTGATTTGTGAGCTTTTCTCCAATTTTCGAGTTTTCATGAAACAACTTGGGATGTGTTGGAAGAACTCCAAACTTCTTGGAGTACTCAAGGTTGATTGGCAATGACTTTGGTTTCTTGGAAATGAGTTCAATAGGCTGTATGGACTAGTATGACACTTTCCGAAGTGAATTCCAACTTTTGGTGGATTCTCCAAACTTCTTAGAGAGACCATTATTTTTAGTAAGTCACTCGATTGGCACCATTCTTCATCATTCATCTCTAGTATCATCTTAGTATGATCATATTTTGATTCCAATTCAATTTCAATGCTTTCCACAACTTGGGTGAGTTATTGAGTAATTAATTAATATTTCACTAATGTTTTGCCTAATCTTGAGAAATAATAAAAAGGGCAACTTAGTGTAATAGCTCATTGGAAAGGTGATTAAGTGTTTTAAAAGTTGGATGCCTAGAAGGGGAGCCTTTACTAATGAAATATTATTATTATTTCAAAAAAGGTCTTTTGGTGAGGGAAATAAAGTGAATTATTATATTTTTGAATTGTTTAATTCCCTCCAAAAACCTATAAAAGGAGGTCTTGGGCCTCATTTTTGGGATATGCTAATGAATGATAATGTTATAAGGTCAGATTGAACCTATGAGTTCTTCCAAAAATCTTTAGAGGGCAAAAACCCTCTTTGGATTTCTAGTTTCGAATTTGAGAGACAATCCCTAGCTAGATTGTGTGGTCTTATTTCAAAGATCACCATTGTGCAAATTGAAGTTTTAGTTCCTTGCACTCAGCCATTGAGGTTTTTGAGGTGTTTAGGTTGCATATTCTTCGGAGTGTTATTTGCAGTATAGACAGAGTTTGTTGGAGTTGTGCTTGGGCGACTAAAGACCTCCTACTAGTCATACCATTTCATTCCAGACCTAGTCGTACCAATATTGATGAGTATAAGTGTGTGAAGAGTAACATTGCCCATTGACCAGCAATTTCCCATCATTCTTGCAGGCCGTACAGATCTTTGTGGCAGATTTACAAGTGATGGAGGCGGTAACATCTTGCTTGCTAGCCGTATAGGCTTCCTAGGAGCATGGCGTGAGGTTTTCAAGTTGAAGTGCCAGGGTTGTTGGGGTTTTTTGTAATGTCCCCTTTTTCGGGTTTCCTTGCAACAAAATGGTTATTTTTTAGCAATGGCTATTTTTAGTGACTTACTATTTTTAGTAATTTCTAGTTGGGCTCCAATTGGGTCACTTTGGTGATTTGACTCACTTACTATTTTTAGTAAGTGTTATTTTTAGTACTTGGTCTTGGCTCAATTCATCCAACAACTCAATGCAGTGCTTTCTATTTATGGCAAAGGTGAGTTCTCTCGGTGGTTGGATTAATATTTGATTTATTGCCACTTAAGTTTTATAATGTTGCTTAATAAAGTGAGGGGACGTGGGTTCATGAAGTGTACCCCTTGGCCTAGTAAGATGACATTGTTTTTGAAAGAGGGCCAATGGTCTTCCTTGTGTGGCGCCTAGAATGAAAGTAATTTATCATTTTTTTAAGGCTAATGTTATGCCTCATAACGTGGGACGCCTAGTTGGGGTTTGATGTCATTTTTAAAAGAAAAATGAAAAGTGAAATTTTTGGAGGCAAAAGTTGGACGCCCCTCTTGGGGTAATTTCATGCCATTACATAAAGTGAAATAAGAGGGAAAAAAAACATTCAAATTCAAATGCAAGTTGCCCTAACTTTTCCCTCACTTTATAAATATGAGTTTGAACTCTCATTGGGATATGAATGATTTGACAACTTAAGGAGATGCTGTTGGAATGAGCTCAAGGAGTTCTTCTTGCTAGTTGAGGATGAAAACCCTCTTCTTGATTGCTGGTTTCAGTGGTGAAATATCCACCCTAGCTGGTTGGAGTGATTCTACCTCAGGAATCACCATTGTTTTTCATGGTTGTAGATTTAGGGTTTCAAAAAAATGAAAGTGTTCAAGGTATTTTGAAGTGAATGATTTTGGAGGTGATGGTGATGAATTTTGATGCTGTTTTGAAGTGTTACGGTGGAGTTTTTGTTGGGCTTTCAGACCTGGGCCGTGCCTTTGCAAGTACAGGCCAGACCTCCCTATTTGACATGTACTGATCAAGGGTTTGGAGTTGTGCTTTTGGGTACTTTTCTGTTGATTTCTCTAGGCTGGGTGACCATATTGGGAGAGATTTCCAGAGCTTAAAAGAAGGGTTTATTTTTATAGAGCAAAATTGCCCTAACCAGGCCGTACTAGATGTAGGGTGGAGTTTGGTGTGGTAAATCAGTTTCCAGGGGTTGTCTGTGGCTGCAAAACCAATTCTAGGGAGGCACCTACGAGAGTGAAAATGATTCCAGCTGTTAGAATGCAGTTTGAGTTACATCTGGAGAGGGGCAACAAACAAAGTTTGGGCTTTCATTTTTCATATGCTGGAATTTTGCTAGGAAGGGTATTGTTGCAGTGATATTTGCAGACTTTGTGGGTACAAAATCCTCCATAAAGGATACTATCTTTGAGGCTGAAAAACGTCTCCTGGATGGTTGTGGACAGGCATATTCAGTGTCTGTGCATGGAGATTAATTGACAAGTAATTCTGATCAGTTTCAAATATTACAGGTTTGAGGTTTAATGGATAATATTAATGGTAACTAAATTCTGAGACCATAAATATCAATGGTGACTAATATGCAGGCGTGAGTCTTATAATATCTTCATTGGTCGCTATTTGTTGGGGAGTTGAGTGGTTAGCAAGGAGTTGAATTAATTTACTTTGGTGTAGGGTCGTAATTTTACCTGGAATAAATATTGGGAGAAGTCGTGCTGTTATAGGGTGTCGTATATTGCTGAATAGCTGACTGCAGGAGCTGTATTTTATCCAGCAATCATTTAATATTCTTGGGCTTTGGTGAAATGTCAATTTAAATGTCTTGCTTTGAGCTTTAATCTGGGCGCAAGACTCTTATGATGAGATGTTCGACATAGCTGTGTTTTAATATTTCCAGTCATGAAATGAATTTCTGTCGGCTCTTATTAGCACAGGTTTTCAGTGGTATTGTGACTTTGGTCTGCAGTTTGAAAACATCTGAAATCATATTCACATGGGAAGCATATCTGACAGAGCGGTACCCCCTGTAGTGGCAGTTTGGTGATTAAGATTTGTAATGCTTTGTTTTGTGCATGCAATTTGGTTTTTCTGAATGGAAGTCTGCACTTTGTCCATCAAACAGCTATGACCATATTATTATATGTTTGAATTTCTGAAACTGCTATATCCTGTGTTATTTGGAGAAATAAGCAAATTCTGGAACTGTGCATTCAAGCGGTTGTTTGAGCTTAAGCAAATAAGTAACTTTGTAGATGCAGGTTCCTGAGACGTTGTTGCTATGCAAGTCACTATATATTTCTGAACGCCAAGTCTCTAATTACTGTTAAGAATTCATATTAGCTGGTGCTCATATCCAGTGCTGGTCACTGACAGATTATATTCCAAGTCTCGAGTTGTTGGATGCTCTGTGATATTTTAGAGATTGAATTAAATCTCAGGACTGAATCTTCATTACCAGCTCAAATGTAGCTACAGAAGTTTAAGGGCAGTAAATATTTGTTACTTTATATTGTTTCTTTCATACTCAGTTGAAATTTTCAGTGTTTGCTATTAATTCAATTGAGTAATCTTAGTTAGCAATTCTGGGAACTTGTTAGGTGAATGCTGTCTGTGCAAAAACTTCACAAACCATCTGAAATATACACAACTCTCTCCAAGACTTATAGTCTTATTCAATGCATGATTGGAAAATTGCAAAAAAATTGAGACCTCATCTGGGGTGGGACACTGCACAAATTGAGACCATTTTTTCTTGAGTCAATTTAAGCGATCACTATGGAAGCTTATGGGTTGCTAGTTGCACTTTACGTGATTTCATTTGCAAACTAATGCACAAAACAAAAATTTTAATCACAATTTTTATTAAAATAATAGTAGTGAGACACCTATATATGCCATCCATTATGCTATTATTAGATTTACCCATTTTTCTACATGGTAATCTCCTTAAAATATTGTTATATCTTCCATCGTTTTACGTCTTAGAAAATATTGCACCTTATATCTTTCTACATTGTTTTATCCTTAAAAACTCTAGTTGTGCTTCTAGCTCTAAATACACACTAGTAGCAAAAGAAGCAAGACAAAGCTTCATTGTTTGTGCACAATTTAGCCAAGCCTCACAAAAATTCATGAAATTCTACAGAAAAATCAATCTAAATTGCAAGCACTCCAATTCAAGCCCATCATATATGGACCTTATACTATTCTCCAAGGAATTGGTCTTAATGCATTTTTCTATAAACTTTCAACTCAGCTTATCCTCCATGGTGTTATCAATGTAAGCAATCTTGAGTTGTAAGAGCCAAATAGCTTGGACCAAAAGATTCCAATCACTGATCTTGAACTTACCATTCTCACTTTCCAAAAACCATCAGCTAAAGATAATTTGCTCAATATTTGGACTTGCATCAATCACAAAGGGAAAACCACTACTTACCTTCTTGGTGTCATGCCACTGCCATTAAGACATCCCCCTCAACCAATTGCAGCACTCAGCCAGAACTGTGAATGGTAAAACATTCATTCTATTAACAGATATAAGATTACAATATAAAGAGGAAGTAAAATACGGTAGACATTAAGATGTCTATCTACTTCTAACTACTGACTACTGTAGAAACAGTAAAAACCTAAACTAACTCATTACATTAAAACATTGACCATTAACAATATAAGAATATAATATTCTAACACCCTCCCTTAATGGTCAATTGTCTAACTAGCCTACAGAAAACAATTTGCAACTCTTTTGGTCACAAATTCTTCAAAACACTCTGCTGCTACTGAGACCCTCCCTGGATTTGTAGAATGTTAATGACCAAGAGTACCAAAAACCATCCAAAAAAAAACAGAGAAAGCTGCCCCCTTCTTTAGAATGCTCTGCAACAAGAGACAAGAGCCTGCCATTGACTCTGCCATTGAGATGAGTCTGCCACTAACCCTCCCAGAATCTGCAGAACTAATGACGAGAAATCATCACAAAACGTCCAACCTGACATTAAGTAACAGAGTTGTCCCTCCTGGTAGCCAGAGACACATACTGAGAACAACTGCCATGATTTTGAGGAAAAATTGGCAAACCCTCTAAACTTTGGCAGATGAGCACAACGCCCCAGAACAGACTGCAAGAAGCCAATTGTGCATATGCTCAACCCAACAACTCTAGGTGCAACAAAAACGGACTACAACAAACCACGATTTTTGAGGAAAAAAACCGCAAAACCCTGAAACTGAAGTTTACAAAGCATCGTTTTTTCGGAGAAAACGATAAAAACCCATAAAGGAATCCCACGCAATGTGAATTATAGAAATCCAAACAAGTAGCCGGCATGAAATCCGAAACACGGATCAGCATACAAAACATCGTTTTTAAGGAAAAACGGTAACACCCTCCCTTAATGGTCAATTGTCTAACTAGCCTACAGAAAACAATTTGCAACTCTTTTGGTCACAAATTCTTCAAAACACTCTGCTGCTACTGAGACCCTCCCTGGATTTGTAGAATGTTAATGACCAAGAGTACCAAAAACCATCCAAAAAAAAACAGAGAAAGCTGCCCCCTTCTTTAGAATGCTCTGCAACAAGAGACAAGAGCCCGCCATTGACTCTGCCACTGAGATGAGTCTGCCACTAACCCTCCCAGAATCTGCAGAACTAATGACGAGAAATCATCACAAAACGTCCAACCTGACATTGAGTAACAGAGTTGTCCCTCCTGGTAGCCAAAGACACATACTGAGAACAACTGCCATGATTTTGAGGAAAAATTGGCAAACCCTCTAAACTTTGGCAGATGAGCACAACGCCCCAGAACAGACTACAAGAAGCCAATTGTGCATATGCTCAACCCAACAACTCTAGGTGCAACAAAAACGGACTACAACAAACCACGATTTTTGAGGAAAAAAACCGCAAAACCCTGAAATTGAAGTTTACAAAGCATCGTTTTTTCGGAGAAAACGATAAAAACCCATAAAGGAATCCCACGCAATGTGAATTATAGAAATCCAAACAAGTAGCTGGCACGAAATCCGAAACACGGATCAGCATACAAAACATCGTTTTTAAGGAAAAACGGTAAAACCCTTCAAAGAAATCGGAGAGCCCTCCTGTACGACAAGAACCCTAACTAGGGTAAACAGGAACAAACCCTTAATTTTAATTTTTCAAGGAAAAATTATAAACCCAGCAAATAATAATTTTTTATGGGGCAAAATTATAAACTCACAAAAGCCAAATTTATTTATTTTTTTAATGTTAGGGACAAAATTATTAAAACCCCAAAAATATTTTTTTTAAGGCAAAAAAATTATAAAACCCATGCAAAACACAGAAGAACTCGTGGGTTGCAAAAAACCCATGAACCAAAGATTTGTCACCGAATGAAGAAAATGTGGGAGAAAACTCCATCGGCGGCCAACATCCTACAAAAAACGCGAACCATGCATTTCACACATACACAAGTAGGCGTGGTGTACAAAGACATCATGGCTTGCAGAGGAGGTCACGGATTGTAGATAAAAACGTGAGCTCAAAACGCGGGTTTTGAAGCCCTTAAAGTCGCGGCCCTGAAGAAATAATAAAACACGACCAGGTGTTAAGAGAAATCACGCCCAGAAATAAGGTATATCGAGCGCCAGAGAAAGAACATGTACCCAGAAAAGAAAAACACGGCCAACACGAAAGCTTTCAGAAAACACGCATTTCAAATGGAGTCACGCGGAAAAAATCGCAAGCCACAAAATGATTTCGCGACTCACTGAATCTAAGTAACAAGACGCGCACGGGAAGCCACGAAATCTTTTGCATCCACAGATGACAAGAACAGGAGTCGCGCGAGCACGAGAAATGCACCCAGAATCAAGTCGCACGAGCAAAATCGCAGGATAACCTTCTAACACAGGCGCCGAACAAAATTGCGGGCAAAAGGAGAGAAATACATACGAGATTTATTTTTCTTTCTCAAACCCAAAAAACAACACAAGAACAAAAAGAATCAACAATCTCCAGATAACTAGCAAAGGTTGGAAATCTTAAATGCAAGGGAAATCACGAACAGAAATTCTGAAACCCTTCCAAAATCCTGGGCCTCTCGTGAGGGAGTCAGACCCAGACAAGCAACCTAGGCTTTGATACCATGTGAATGGTAAAACATTCATTCTATTAACACATAAAAGATTACAATATAAAGAGGAAGTAAAATACTGTAGACATTAAGAAGTCTATCTACTTCTAACTACTGACTACTGTAGAAACTATAGAAACCTAAACTAACTCATTAAATTAAAACATTGACCATTAACAATATAAGAATATAATATTCTAACAAGAACAAGAGGAACTGATGTTCAGCGACACCAATTGGCAGCATTCAGATAAAAAGGAAGTTTGAAATAAAATGAAATATTATTAATTGCTCTAAGGGCACCCTTCTCCAAATCTACTTTTCCACCAACGTTACTAAATCTCGTTTAGAAATTGGGGAAGATTACCTATAAGAGGGGAAGAAACGATGACCACATACATTATGGTTAGTATGTAAAGAACAGTTATAAATCAGTCAAGTCAATATGCAAGCAGCTTAATGGAATTATTCAAAGGTTAGAAAGAATACATAAATTTGGAGGCACAGTATGTTATAAGTTGGTAGGAGGGTGATAGAAAGATTAAATGTCTGCATGGAATTTTAGCTTATAAATATAAGCTTATATTATGTAAATAGGCAATCAGAAATAGAAATCATATCAAAGGAGTATTTAACTAATACTGACAGTCCATGTCATTTATGGAACCAATTTGGTAACATGGCAATTTTTTGTGACTTCCGGCTTGCATAATCGCCATTGGCTTCCTGGGTTAAAATGATTATCTCCGAGCATTGCAAACTTTCATCCAAAATCCTCAGCTACAAAATATGGGGCTATTTAGCCTATTTAAAAATGGCTTTCACTCAAGCTCACTGCTTAAGTGGTACATAATTTTGCTATATTAAACAAAATTTCCTTAAGTCTTTTTCCTAGGTGAAATCTAAATTCGTGACCACGTCCCTCAACTGGAAATGAATAATTTCAAAGGAACGATATGGTTGTTTTAAAGGTCACAGCCAAGCCTGGTCTATCAGACTTCCCTTTTGGAAACCCACAAGAGCATTCCTCTCCATTACCTTATATATTGCTCAATATTGCAACCAAGGGTTTATTAATTCTTAAAATATACAAAGGACTTGCTTCAAGTTATTTTCAAAGCATTTCGCCAAAACAAGGAGCTCAGTCATTAGTTCGAGTCACATAACTACTTTTGAGTAAGTGCACAGTAACTAGCAGCGAAGTTAATTACAAATCACAGGAATGCACAAAGCACCAGTGGATTTTATGCGCCTGATTTGTAATTGAAATTGTCCAGAAAAGGTTTCCAACTCTAAACGACAACAACCAACAGCAGCAGACAAACTCAAGCATGAATCATGCTCAAATTACGTTTGAGTACATTTCCAGATTACCACCAGCTTCTGTTCATATACTTACGTATAGACCTAAAGTTCAAGGGTTAATTTTATTGGGTGATGATAAAGGCTTACTACTTTTCTTTTTCCCCAAACAGATTCTCGATTTCAAAACATTTTAATATGAAGATTAGTGGCAATTTCTACAGAATAATATAAAACCTTAAATAATTTGAAGAACCTTAAATTAATGATAATTCGAGACCTTAAAATTTAAAAAGTTCAACCAGATTTTTACATTTCTGAAACGGCAAGGCTCTTACAATTACCTATTAATTCCTCACTGCGGAGAGTTAACCAAGCCCTAAAATAATGCACACTAAAGAATATATAGGTGCCAGAGAATTTTTAGTAGCACACAATGTTTGCAAACACTATGAAAAAATATTGGGGTTTCATAAACAATTATTAATAAAGAATTCCTCGTCACACTAAGGTCACGAGTTCGAGCGAGAAGAGTACTTGGAATGTAGGTGTTTTGGAGTATGTGCACAAATACCAACGGTGAAACTCGAGACAAGTCCGCAAATGCATGAAGCACCAGTGATTTTTGTGAGCCTGAATTGCGGTTCACTTTGTCGTGGCTCTTGCGGCTCTTTTGTCTCTCTGCAGCGGCAGCAATTGGGCGAGACTGCATACGTATGCGCAGAGTCGAAGCCTGCAACATGTTATACCTGCGCACTGCTCTCCTGTATAGTTAGATATGAGGTGATTCTTTATCTCTTTGTTTTCTCTGCAACAATTTTAGACCGTCATTCCAATACTGACGTCTTCTGCTTAACTAGTTTTCAAGAAAAGGAGACACAAGTTTTAAGTATAAAAAGCTACTGTTGTAGCTATGTAAGGCCAACGGATTTGTCTGCAAATAGGGTTTAAATTTAGGAAGCGGTTAAAGCAGGTCAAAAAAAATTGTCAGAAATGTTGTACGGGACGGTGTACCTGCACTCCGAGCTCTATGGAATGTGCTCCAAGTTTTTGGATTGAATCTGTATCTTTCAGATTGGAAATTTGCGCAACTTCCGGAGTTACTTTTATTCGATGCTCGACTTGGTTAGTCCGGCAAAAAACAAAATTATTGAATAGGGACCACATTCTCTTTCTCATAGTGGTTCCTCTAATTCATAAGGCCTTAGCTGCTTGTAAAAAATCTCGCTCAAAGAAGGAAGCAGCAAACATTTTATCCGGCCAATCTATGGTATGATGAAGAATGTAAGGCTGTCAAAAGAATTTTGAAAGAGAATGGATTGAACAAAAAAAACAAAAAGAAATATGAGAAGTTGGTGCAAACAAAAAAAGAAAATTATGTAAACACAAGAAGGAAAGCATAACCCCAAAGGTTTTTGGAGGGAGTTACAACAAAAGAGAAAATAAATTGAGAATAACATAACAGGTGTGCAATGGTTAGATTATGCAAAGTGTTTTTATAAGAGGACCCAAGGGAAGAATTCTCCTCCCATAGTTAACACGTCAATGGAGCTCTTCACGGTTGACGATATCAAGCAAGGCATAAAGAATTTAGCAAATAGAAAAGCGTTGGACATAGATGGGTTGCAAGCTGAATTTTTTAAGTGGGGAGTTGAAATCCTTGCTCTCCACGTCAAAAGGATGTTCAATAATGTTACCCGTGATGGTTTTTCGTCGGAATGGACAACTAATGTTGCCATCCCTCTCTACAAAAGTGGCGATATCAATAACTCATCTAATTACCACACTATTATGGTGAATCCTATTCTTGGCAAGCTTTTTGGGAGCATGTTAGAGCGTAGAATCAGCAGCTAGACGGAAAAAAGAAGGAGAAAGAGCAAAGGGGCAGGCTGGATTTAGGCTTAAATACTCTACCATTGACCATTGCATCACTCTTAGGCACCTAATTGAAAAAATATGGGACACTCAAGGTGAAGAATTTTTTTGTTACTTTGTTGATTTTAAAAAAGCCTTTGATACGATGCCTAGGGACAAACTATGGAATAGAATGGAAGAACTAAGTATACCAAACAAATATAGGGTTGCAATGGATAGACTTTATGAGCAGGTTAGAGCTAAAATCATAACAAGTAAAGGTATGTTTGAATGTTTTGGTAGTGATATTAAGATCAAACAAGGTTGTCCTTTATCCCCCTCTTTTTGGGCTATACATTGATAAACTAGAAGATTGGTTATACGAAACTGGTGGGGGAGGCGGGGGGAGCATTCAGTTGGTGGGTTATGTGGTGAAGTTGCTGCTACATGTAGATGATCTTATCTTAATCTCAAAAACTGCCCATGGTTTGAGGGGTCTTTTGAAGGTCTTGGATCTTTTCTATTAGGAAGTTGGAATGCAAGTGAACACTACCAAAACCAAAATCATGATCTTCTCCCTAAAGAAGAAAAGGAATCAAGATAACTTCCTTTTTGAAGGCAGCCCCTTGGAGATAGTGAAAGAATACAAGTATCTTGGGATTGATTTTCATTATAAGTCTAGTTGGGAGACTAGTAGAAAAAAAAGGATACAAGGGGGTTGGAAAGCTTCTTTCTTACTTCAAAACAGGTGTAGGAAAGTTGAACTTTGGGATTGAAAACCAAGAAAACCCTCTTTGGTTTGTTAGTCATGCAAATGGTTCTCTATGGCTACGAAGTTTAGGGCAGTAGTATGCCAAAGTATAGATGGAGACAGCTAGAAGGAATCCAAAAGCACGTGATCACTTGCAACCTCAAATTCAAAACCACGGTCCCTTATGAAATTCTCTTGGCTAAATCGAGAACCTTACCTTTGGAGGCGTCGGTTATAACTCACTTGCTAAACTATCTAAAAAAGGTTGAGTAACCACCGTTGGCCCAAAGTGGTGGCGAAGGAGGTTTTAGGCTGTAGGAAGAAAACATGGATGAAATAAAATAACAAATGGCTAAGAAAATGGGACATCAACTTACATGATTGTCCTAACATCAGTGAGGAAATTAAAAATTATGTCACAAAAAATTTCATGGATGTCATGTGGACAAAGCAGATTGGGCATAAGAAAGCTCACTATGTCAAAGAGCTCAACCCAACTTGGGAGCACGGAGAAAAAACTTATTTAGGGGTAGCTATTCAAGGTAAAGCAAGGTTGCTAATAGCTCAGTTAAGGATTGGGTCACATCATCTTAGGTGTGAAACCAGAAGGTGGACTATACCTAATGAAGCATGGGAGGATAGAATTTGCATGTTCTGTAGCAAAGGGGTGGTAGAGACAGAATGACATTTTATTATGGAGTGCACAACGTATGAGGATATTCATAGTCAATATGAAGGCAATTTGAAGATCGACAACCTTCACAAGCTATTTGACAAAGAAAAAATCAGCAAGACTACTAGTCTTCTGATCAAAATTCATAGTAGAAGATCCAACATCGAAAAGAATTTGGAGATTTTGTAGTTTTGTGGTTCTCGGTCCCTTAGACTTTTGGTCTTGTGGACAACATTAAAATCCCTCATTCATTCATTCATTCATTCATTCATACATTAAGTATTCATAACTAGTGTTGCGTATACCTTCTTTATAGTCTTAAGTAGTAATAATTGCTAATGCATATAGAAAGATCTAATAAATAATATATATGGTGCATATAGTATTATATTTTTGAACTATTGCAGGAATGTAATCAATGTGTGGGCATTGTGCAACTACAAAGGGTATGTGGATATGTTTCAATAGTATGGAAGTTTGGGGTCTATTGGGATATGCTCTAATGTTTAAGTGTCGGTTCAGAAATTATTTTTTGCAAAGGTAGAGTGAGTGAAAAATGGCTAGGTATTGATCTTACAAAATTGGTCAATTATTTGAATCTTCGCTTTGGTTAATTTTTTTCACAACTACAATTGATTCAAAAATTGGGTGTCATGCTTTCACAATCGTTTAGAGGCAAACTTCTCACATATCTAGTTGTTGGTAGATTGTCCCATACTTTTTTGCACTAGCCCTTTGTCCTTTGTAGAGATGCCTAGTCCATCTGAACTTCCTTGGTGAACTCAGTTTTCTTGTTCACTTGCATTTTCCCATGCCTCGTCATTGATGATTTCACGCTAACATCATGCTTGATTATTGATGTGACCGCTTGCAAACTCTCCCCACCCATCTGAGCTATTGGAAGGAATTTGATTGATATGTGGACATTGCACACCTACAAAGGGTATTCAAAAAGTTGTTGATAGTGTGGAAGTTTAGGGTCCACAGGGATATATCTTAATGTTTAACAAATGTTTGCAATGCATGAAGACCCAACAAGTGTTGAAGGAATATATGATATTGGTGGCAATTTGATCAATTGTTGTTGTGTTGTATAATATTGTCGAGTTCTCAAGGCATCAAATCCAATGTATTAAATGGCTCTAGGAAAATTCACTACCAACAATTCACCGACGGATAATTCACCGTGGGAAAATTCATTGTCGCCAACAATTCACCACCACAGGAAATTTGCCAAAAATTCATGCAATTAATTTTTCACGTGGTGAATTATCATGGCGGTGAATTTTCCCGCGATGAATTGTTGGCGGTGAATTTTTCGTCGATGAATTGCTAGCGGTGAATTTGTTGTATGACGTATTAAATATCCAAATATGTATTAGAAAACAACCAATAAAAACATCCCACTACATTGAATGACTTGGAGTAATCACATGTTGGTTGGTTAGTTGGAAGAAACATGTTTTTGAATTTTAATTAATTATTATTTGAGGTCAAATATGTATTTGGTACAATCTAGGGTAGACCTGAATAGATGATTGACATGTTTCTTTTGAACATTTACCCATGGAATGTTTAAATTCTATTAAAAATTGAGTGGTTTATATTAATTACTGTTAAACTGTATTAGTACAGATGTCAACTTTAATTAAAAATGGCCACTTGATCTTTTATTTGTCTGAAATGAGTTTGATCAAAGCACCACTCTATTTTTCTTTTTGTTAAACAAAATAGAATCCTCTTTTGAATCCATCTTTAATATGCTTAGTAATATCCTCAAACCCAAATTCAATTTGTTATGTATGTTTGCTCATTTCAAGTATTTTTCTTCCCTCAGACACTCTTGCATTGCCCTATTTTCATTTTTCATATTATTATCTCTATAATACTTGCTTTTTGCATTTTCGTGGATATAGTAAAATTGGATCATGGGTGTTGTTGGTGAAGTGATTTCTTGTTTTGGTTATGGGTGTTGTGCAGACTTGGTTCTTGTTTACCATGGAGATGGTTTGGTGAGAGGCATATTCACTGCAAGGTGTTCAAAGGTAAGTGGTTTGTGATATCCTACCACATTATGGAATTAGTAGTTCTAGAAGATCTAGTTTATACACACATTAACCTTACTTAAAGTGCATATTTATCTCCATGCTTTTATTATTTGGGTAGAGCATGTGCATTTTCAATGATTTTACAAGGCTTCCCATTACACGTGATCGAATAAAGAATCAACAACCGGCCTATAAACATTAGAAGTAAGAGGAAGCCCCTTTTATTTTTATTTTTTTGTAAATTCATGAATTTGATTTATTTGATATTATTTTTTTTGGTTGGAATTTTATGTGCATTACCAAGCATCCATTCTTCTTGCTAGTCATAAGCATTGGAAACAATTGCATTTTAAAATATGAATAGGGTTATGTTAAATAGAGATCTGTTGTGTCTTATGTAGGCGCATTTCAGTGGAAAAGAAAAAAAATCTCTATATATGGATTTTCTCAGAACCTTCAAGGTTGTCAAAGGAGCAACCTCCAATGAAAATATTCACAATTCAAATTCAGAGCTTGGGTGGAGGTCATCGGCCTTTAACATGTCTAGGTATGAGTAAGCCTTACAATAGCATTTTTTTGTTTTCTCACATATTATTATATCAGAGCAATTAGGACATCACTTCATAGTTAATTAATCATGAATTAATATTATTTATTATATATGTATAAACATCACCATAACATCTTCACATTGACATATAAACATTAATGACAATTCATTTAAATAAACAAATAATCCAAACAACACATAGAGTATCATCAATCATCCTAATAATGTCATATCAAACGATTAGGTCCACTAAAGGAATAACAACATCATCAAACTACAACCAACCAAATCAACCCTAATAGTATCATCATAGTATCAGCGTATCAAGTTAAAGTATAGAAATTAATAAGTCTAAATAGTATGAGGGGTATTACATCCTCCCCCCTAGGACATGGCTTACTCCTGGAAGCCATTAAATATTTAATAAATAATATATATTTAAATATATATATATTATATAATATTTAATATATATTTAATATATCTTATTTATTATATATGTATATATATTATTTATTATATATGTATATATATATATATATATTTATTTATTTGTGGAGAGTTTATGTTGTTTAGTTACCTATTGTGGTATCGTGCCTTGTGTGTTGTCGATAGGAGAGTAGCTCTTTGTGGGGGTCCGGCACACAAAGGGGCGCCAGGGTAACCTACCTAGAGTTTAATTAAGTGATAATCTAAAAGAATTAATGGGGGGCTTTCACACTAATAAAGATAAAAGAATGTCTCTCTCGTGAAGCAAGTGAATGATAAGGCTCAAGATGAGATGGGACACATAGTTTTGCGTGAAGGTCTGGCGGCCGGTAGAGGCAAGCCAGGGTAACCTAGGATGGGGGTCCGGTAGCCTAGGAAGGTTGAGCCAGGGTAACTCATAGCAATTTATGCATGACACTCTTCCTATGTCGACAGTTATTCAGTTATTGTGCGATGTTCATGATCTTGTTCTCTGGAAGCATTGTAACCTCATGTTAATGATAATGTGGTTATAGTTGTGAAGTGACTTTGTGATTTTAGTTGTTATGTGATATTGTGTCTGTTGTGATTAGGTGATTTATTGATTTGTCTCTGGATATTGTTGGATGTAGTCTTTGATATTATGTCTTGAGGTTCATTGATGCTTGTGATTATGACTTGTTGTTATGTTCTGAAGTGGTTCGTTGTTGTGCCCTTCGATTTGTCGTTGTTGAGTTTTTAAGTGGTCTTTGATGTTAAGTTGTCTATTTGGAGTTAGTCTTGTTATTGTTAGGCGTGCTTGGTCAGGGACCCTTCCTTGTCTACTCTCAGCACAGGGGTGGTTGGGTGGAACGTGCTTCGCACCCCATTGGGTTCCCTCTTCTGTTGCAGATGTATCTTTTACTTGCAGGTTTTGGCGGATGTTGATGATCCAGTGTTCTTATGTACCAGATAGATGTATATACTTTTTATGTAATGTATTCATTGATGTATTGTCTCCCACGTGTGTTGGGATGACCTTGTTGTAAATTGTATATGTGATTATTGAGGTTGTATTTTTAATCAATTGTATTCTTCTATCATTGGGATGTAATAATTATTCAGGCCATGTATTTATTCAGGATCTTGTGTTATAGTTGGTTATGTTGAGTTGTATCTACCAAAATATGTAACACTTTATATCTTTATAATTCCATGTATTGTCATATGTGCATATGTTATTAATATGGATATAGTTGATAGATATTTTAAATGATGAAATGGGAATGAATAGATTTACGTAATAGATTAATTATTGTTATCTTATTTTCATTATTATGGGTTAGGGTAGTCATGTCACTTCGTGTACCCCATTGGAACTAGTCGTGTAACTTAATACATTGTTATGTTAGAATACTTAAGTAAGTTATTATGTTCTTTTAAAAAAAAATTGTTCCGTTGTTATTAGTTCCTTTGGTGTTCGCATGGCGGGGCGTGACAGCTTGGTATTAGAGCCCAAGTTTAAACACTGGGCGCTCTGGGATAATGTGGACCCATTAAGTTGTTAGTTGCGTAGGTAATACTCCAGGCCTTATGAGCCATGGCGTTGACCTAGGTGCTTTGTTCGTTAGTTTATGTTTTCCTTTCTGGGTTGGTCTAACTTGGCTATCCAGAAGTTGTTGTTGCGTGGTGTAGGTCCAATGGTGCAGGAAACTAGTGGAAGGGATAGGACCCTCGGTGTAGTGTACAATGCACCGATATCCTTCCTACTGGAAGAGTGCATTATGGACAATGGTGTTGTGTGTGAATTTTGTGTGTTGTGTGTGGTGGATGACAACTAGCTTTATTGTTATGTCCACCCTTGTATGTCTTCTTGTGCTTTACCTCATTGTGCAAGCGATTTCCTAATTGACCCTATGTGGTTTTGGAGTTGCTTTTGCATGTTATATGGTAATAGGAAATGATTGAATATGTGGTTAGTTATAGAGATTGGTGGCGTGTTCTCTGCGTGGTTGTTGTGTGCTTACTCTTATTTATTTAATGGCTTCCAGGAGTAAGCCATGTCCTAGGGGGAGGATGTAATACCCCTCATACTATTTAGACTTATTAATTTCTATACTTTAACTTGATACGCTGATACTATGATGATACTATTAGGGTTGATTTGGTTGGTTGTAGTTTGATGATGTTGTTATTCCTTTAGTGGACCTAATCGTTTGATATGACATTAGTAGGATGATTGATGATACTCTGTGTGTTGTTTGGATTATTTGTTTATTTAAATGAATTGTCATTAATGTTTATATGTCAATGTGATGATGTTATGGTGATGTTATTTAATTCAGTATTATTATATGATGCAATTGTTTAATAATTAGTTATTATGCAGTAGTTTAATATCATGTTATCCTATGTCAATTTGGTTAGAAATGTTAGCTCATTATTGATATTATAATTGTTAGAATAGATTAGGTGAGAGGACAGTGTAGCATCACTCGTTCACGAGTGCCCTGCTACACTGCAATTCCTTCTCATGATAGGATGTTGATTTTATGTATATATATACATGTGCTACTTGACGTTTGTTTGGATGCAGGATTGCAGGAATAAGTCTCGATTCCACCTGCTTCGGCAGGACAGGGCGAGCAATAAATTAACCCAATGGGTAAAAGTTGAAAAAGGGAGTAGGCTTGGAAGTGTCCCCGTCCCAAGTCCGTCGTCTGTTGTGAGTCGTTGTGTTATGATTGAAGTTTTGTCTTGTCTTGTATGTAGTTTCATTGTTGAGTATTTATTTTATTCTTGGTTAGTGTTTAATTAATTAATCGTATTGCATAAAATAATTAATTAATGTTGCACTGTTATTTGATTTAATTGAGAGTTAGAAAAATGTTAAAATTAAATATATAATAAATTAAAAGTGATTTAATTAATTAAAAGTGCAAATAATTATAATTAAATTTATATTGTTGAGAGTAATTAAATATTAATTTTTTTATTAATATTAAATTAGGAAATTATGTGAAGATAATATATAAATTTAAATAAATAATTTCAATTAAAATTTTAGATAAATGTGAGCTTTTAAAAGCTGAGAAAGGACCAATAAGGAAGGAGGCTTTTTGGAAAAGAAAGCGGAAAAAGATTTATTGATTTTAATTAGTGATTTATTATTTTTTTATGAGGGGAAGGATTCACACACAAGTTTTGCTCTATGTTTTTAGATCTCGAAAAGAAAAATAAGAAAGATAGTTTGGAGTTTTTTTTTGAGGTTTTTCTGGATAAAAATTATTGTGAGTTTGAAAAGAAAAGATTGTTCAGAAGAATGTTGAAGGCGGAAGATTGGGAAAAGAGTTGAAGGCAGAAAGTCGAGAAGAGGATTCAGAAGGATTCTTCATCAAACGAAGGGTTTCAGGTTCCTCTCAAATCATTGTTTATTTTCTAAGTTATTCTTCTGTAATAAATTTTTGACTGCCATGTTGAAAGATTAATTTCTCTTTGTGTTTTTAAAAGAATTTCCTGTTATTGGGATTTATTTGTTATGAACGTTGTGTTTCTCTGTAGTGAAAACCTTGTTTAAAATTCTTCAATAAAAAATTTAATTATGAAATCCTTGAAAATAAAATCATAATGTATTCGTGATGAATAGTGTTGCATGTCAAGATTTATATTGAATCTGTTGAAAACCTATGTATTTATTTTTCAGAATCTCTTATTTTCTATATATATGTATATATATATATAATTATGTTTGGGTTAATTGAATATATTTTCCTTCAGATGTGATTTCATTGCATGTAAAAAGGATAAGTTTTAATCTTAGGATTGTGTGGAATTTTTCTCTGTAAATATATATATATATATATATATATATATATATATATTGTTGTTTAAAAATAAAATAAAATGGTTTATATATATGAGATTTTTAAATTACTGTGTAAAATAAACTTAGCATTCAGTATATATATACAGTCATATTATTTTTCCGAAATCTGTATAGTACGAAATATTTATGAAAATAAATAATATTTTAAGTCGGTCTGTATTTTATTGGAAAAAGGAAATTCTTTTATTTATTAAATATGCGTTATTTTTTGTATTTATGCGTGTGTTTGGGATGAATTTATGTTGTTTTAAATAAAATAAATTTGTATTTGTGGAGGGGCGTGGGATGGTCGGCGGTGGCCGTACCACCCCCGACCCCCCACTTGGTGGCTGCGCGCAGTCCACACAGACTGCGCACAGCAGTCACTGACTGCTGTACGCAGTCTGGTGAGGACTGCGGACCTCCCAATGCGGACCTCCCATTGGGAGGTACGTAGTACCACCAGTGGTGGGGACTGCAGCCTCCCACTGGGAGGTACGCAGTACCACCGGTACTACCGCTTTTAAACCTTTTTAAAATTTTAAAAATTTATTTATTAATTTTATTTAATGTGTATTGTTTATTAATATTTAGTTTATTTAAATATATAAATATATATATATTATATAATATTTAATATATATTTAATATATATTATTTATTATATATGTATATATATATTTATTTATTTGTGGAGATTTAATTCAAATTTTGTTTTAATTATATATATTTCAAATGCAAGTTAATTCGAATTTGATTTGTATAATATTTTTTGCAATATGATTCCATTAGTCTTATTATATGATTTTTTTAATATAGATGGGGTTTGGTTATTCGTTTTAAAATTATAATTTTCTTTAAACAGAATAGGATATAAATGTTAATCTTATAGAATGATTTTAAATATAGTGTTTATTTATTTAATTTATTTTGAATATTTATATATATATAAAGGAGATTTATGTATATATATTGTGATTACGTTTTAATATTTTGCAATATTATAGTTAATTAGGAAATTGGAAATAAATTTATTGTGTTGTGTTGAAAAGAGTGTACTCGTGTAATTGATTGAGTTATTAGGTGGAATTTATTATTCATTGTAATTTGTTTCCTTATATGGGTTGGATTAAACGTAATTGTGATTCTTGAAATTATTCGTTAATTCTTCTGTGGCATTTTCTTCTTAGTGCTTTTGTGTCGTATGGGAAAACCCTAGGTTCACCTTACTGTTCGTAAGAGTATAAGTTATTGTTAAGGGCTTCCAGAGATGGAATGCGTGTCTTTCATGTTTCTTTTATTCCCCATGTCGGGCAATTAGGGTTAAGGGTATTGTAAGTCTTCCAGAGAAGTTTTCTTGAGTGGGATGTTATGGGTAGGGGTTCATTTTGGTGAATCGCCTTGATGTATTGTACTATGATGTTGTACTCAGTTTCCACGAACGGGGATTTGTGCCTCCTAGGAAATAGGAGTGGGTAATGAGATTTGTACCTCCTTTGGAAGGAGTGTGTATTCGAATTGGTTTCCTCTAGTGTTTGGAGTGAGTTCCTTGTTTTGTTTTCTCCTTGGAATGGAGAGTTTATGTTGTTTAGTTACCTATTGTGGTATTGTGCCTTGTGTGTTGTCGATAGGAGAGTGGCTCTTTGTGGGGGTCCAGCACACAAAGGGGCGCCAGGGTAACCTACCTAGAGTTTAATTAAGTGATAATCTAAAAGAATTAATGGGGGGCTTTCACACTAATAAAGATAAAAGAATGTCTCTCTCGTGAAGCAAGTGAATGATAAGGCTCGAGATGAGATGGGATGCATAGTTTTGCGTGAGGGTCCGGCGACCGGTAGAGGCAAGCCAGGGTAACCCAGGATGGGGGTCCGGTAGCCTAGGAAGGTTGAGCCAGGGTAACTCATAGCAATTTATGCATGACACTCTTCCTATGTCGACAGTTATTCAGTTATTGTGCGATGTTCATGATCTTGTTCTCTGGAAGCATTGTAACCTTGTGTTAATGATAATGTGGTTATAGTTGTGAAGTGACTTTGTGATTTTAGTTGTTATGTGATATTGTGTCTGTTGTGATTAAGTGATTTATTGATTTGTCTCTGGATATTGTTGGATGTAGTCTTTGATATTATGTCTTGAGGTTCATTGATGCTTGTGATTATGACTTGTTGTTATGTTCTGAAGTGGTTTGTTGTTGTGCCCTTGGATTTGTCGTTGTTGATTTTTTAAGTGGTCTTTGATGTTAAGTTGTCTATTTGGAGTTAGTCTTGTTATTGTTAGGCGTGCTTGGTCGGGGACCCTTCCTTGTCTACTCTCAGCACGGGGGTGGTTGGGTGGAACGTGCTTCGCACCCCATTGGGTTCCCTCTTCTATTGCAGATGTATCTTTTACTTGCAGGTTTTGGCGGATGTTAATGATCCAGTGTTCTTATGTACCAGATAGATGTATATACTTTTTATGTAATGTATTCATTGATGTATTGTCTCCCACGTGTGTTGGGATGACCTTGTTGTAAATTGTATATGTGATTATTGAGGTTGTATTTTTAGTCAATTGTATTCTTCTATCATTGGGATGTAATAATTATTCAGGCCATGTATTTATTCAGGATCTTGTGTTATAGTTGGTTATGTTGAGTTGTATCTACCAAAATATGTAACACTTTATATCTTTATAATTCCATGTATTGCCATATGTGCATATGTTATTAATATGGATATAGTTGATAGATATTTTAAATGATGAAATGGGAATGAATAGATTTACGTAATAGATTAATTATTGTTATCTTATTTTCGTTGTTATGGGTTAGGGTAGTCATGTCACTTCGTGTACCCCATTGGAACTAGTCGTGTAACTTAATACATTGTTATGTTAGAATACTTAAGTAAGTTATTATGTTCTTTTAAAAAAAAATTGTTCCGTTGTTATTAGTTCCTTTGGGGTTCGCACGGCGGGGCGTGACAGTAACATTGTATTATTGTTTAATGTGTGGGAAACATGTGATAATAATTTAATATTGGGGAAATATTAAATAAAGTGAAAATTTAGAACCCAATATTAAATAAGGGATTAGTGGTTTTATGTTTACATGGTTTTGTGGCACATGGTTTTATCTTACCACTTGATTGTATATGCATGAACTTGAGTCTATAAAAGCAAGCACATGTTTAGTGGTTAAGGTTGGATGAGTGAGTGGGTTTTCATTATTGAGTCTTTTTGACGAGTGCATATGTGAAGCATGGCATGGGATGTGTGGATTCTTAGGGTTTTAGATTAAAGTGTATGCAAATTTCAATAATAAAAAACCTAAACCTATGTAATAGATCCTCCCAACTTTCTGAGGGTATGAATGCTAATCTCTGAATAACCAACTCAAGATACCTCTGAATAAACTTGTGAAAAGAAGAAACAATGAAAACTCCATGAATGATCAACAATACCTCTTTGGAATGAAGCAACACTTCACTTTTGCATCAACACCATTTCACTTTTGCATCAATGAATGAACTTGTAATATGCTACCCTAATCTGAGCAATTTTTTTTTGTTTTTAACCAACTAATCTTTCTAGGCACTTTGTCAAATAGTTAAAGAAAATGTTGTTCATATTTTGTGTCCACTACTTCACTAATGTTTTTTCATGCAATTATTTTATGGGCTTACTAACAACTTACATATGAAATAACACATATGGCAGGCAATACCACAAATTAAAAGTTTCACCATTTCATACACACGAAAAAGTGTAAACCACCAACAATATTTTCATACGACTGAAAATGCATTTAGATGCTTGCTTCAAACACGTTACACAATATTTATCAGCAAACTATTACATTGATGATAATAGAAAAGATATTATGACCTGGAATAATAGCCCAATATCAAGTATTTTTGAACAACCCATGTATATTGAATGCTCAGCTACCAATTACCAATATAATCCATTCTTCAAATATTGCTCCTCAACACTTCAAAAACTTCATTAAATCATCATGTTAAGCACTAGCACAACCCCTGAAGTGAGACTATCATCCACCATCCCAAGTGTATCTTCCAACATCGAAGATGATATTCTCTGTGAGAAGAGAATCTTGTCCTCACAAAGTTTGTTGTGAACACTGTCCACCAACTACAAACCTGTTCCAACCCAACTTCCAAAACCAACCTACTAACAATGAGCTCTCCCTCAACTTTTACTCTTTTTCCACTTCATAATTGCCATGTCTTCTTTAATTCTCCTTTTTTCCATTTTCACTTTTAATTTGTCTTTTTGAGAATTCACTTTAAAGTAACTTATTTAATTTTTCCTTATCTTTATAACTTAAGTCACTTTATCAACATTAAATAATTAACTTAAGTTGCCTTTATATTTTTAACCTTCGTAGCAACTTTAAATTAATTATTTAATTATATGTTGGCTCAAATTTGGGGACATTACAATCCTCCCTTCTCAAATATTGCTTGTCCTCAAGCAATGTCAACACTGCTACCGACACACTTGATTACGTCAAACTGTAACCAACTGTTATTCCAAGATCCCAAACCAATCTCTAGAAGTGACTACCAAAATGTCGTTGCACCACTTTGATAAAAACCAACAGCTAATCAAACCAAATTTGAGATCGACACACCTATGATCCTACAAAACTGTCAACCTTTTCCCCAAAACTGAAATACCTTTGAATTATGACTAAAATTTTTCCCATACCATCATCAAATACTGAAATTCAATCGACTCATCAGTCAAATTTGTGAAAATCATAATTGCAATGTTAGAACAACAACTGTAAATAAGGAAACTTCTTGTATGCAAAGGTTTTGCGAGCCAAAATTTGTTTGATGAAGCTTCTCCAATGATGGGGTCATCATCCTCATTAAACTCCCACTGATACATGAACCCCTTACTAACTAAAAATTATAACCAAACCATCAAGTGTTGGTTGATTAAGAAATGAACAACAACTACAAATCTACACTTTTTCCTAAAGCCCAACCATGAAATAGATCCCAAAAGTTCATAAACCCAATCTTGAATTATACATGGATCCCAAATCTTATATTATTCATCAAACATAGCACTAGAATTGGGTTGGGTTTCATCTAATTCAAGATGTTCAACATTAAGATTAGATTCATGAAGTAAACCACATATCCAGGTGGATCTTGAAGGCCTCAAAAATACAACAGCTTCAGAATCTCCTGAAATTGGCATCAATGGATAGAGCACAGCGACAGGATTCTGACGCAACTTGAATCGCGTTAAAAGGATATCGTACGTGTGAGTTATGCTTGGTCAAAGGTCAGGTCAAACAGGGTACCAGGGGCCGATAGGAAGCGAAAAAAATGATCATCTTATAATTTGTCAAAAATGGCATCAAATCGAAGTGTTCGTCGAGACGATTCCAGTGGCGTTCGTTTCATCAAAAATGAAGCTCGTATGCGCAAGATATAGCCAGTCAAAGTTTCAGGTTGACTTGTGGACATAAGGTACAATGATGATGTCATCATCCGTAAAAGATGACGTCAGCAATCCATACAAATCCGAGGTGGACCAATCTGTGCGTGACACGTGTCAAGTCCGTACAATTGATGTGGTGTCTGTACAATGTGACGTGGTAGTCCAGTCAGCATCAACGATGAATGGAAGAGTGACACGTGGCAAGTGGTTGGCGAATACGTCAAACTTGAATGTGAATTACCAGGTGACATGTGGCTCTATCTTTTTCTCTCTCCTCCAGTGGCGGTTTCAAATTTGTTTGTTTGTTTATAACAAAAAAAAGGTTATTTTGGGTTTTGAACCCGTAACTCCCACCATAACAGTCCACTGACTTAGCTGTTGCACCACCGGCGAAGATCTCAGTTTATGTATAGTGCGCGTTTGTTTTATTGTTTAAACCTTTCAGTAATTAGTTTCAAAACAAACACCTACGGGTTTGGAACCCGTAACCACCGGCGTGGCAAAACTGTGAACCACCGATAGCCCACCAAGTCGTGTTTAATTATATAGGTGTTAGTTTGGTTTTGATGATTAACATGCCCAAAAACCTAAACCAACTACCTAAAATGGTTGTGGGTTATTCAAAAATAAACGAAATAACAAAAAGCCTAACAAACCTAAAGCCCGAGAATGCTAAAAAGAAAGGGCTTTGTAAAACAAATTATGGATTTTGTTAAGGGGAAGGTCATTTATTTATTATGGTGGTTTTATGGTTAAAAGCCCAAATCATGTATAAAAGGAGATGGTGAGGGTGCTTGTTTATTCATTCGGAGATTCAGAAATTCCGAGATTGAGGAGTCTTGTGAGAGTTTTCTCTTGGGATAATTGGGGAAATTCTTGTGGAGTGTGTTCTCATTCTTTGTAAAAGCTCTTGGAGAGCTTATTTTCTCTTAGTAAAGGGTTTGGAGTGAGAGTTATTGGAGTCTTTTGAGGGCTAAGTGGTCTCTAGGAGAAGAGATAAGAACTTAGTGAGTCCTTGAGGATTTGTATGACTTTTTGAGTCATTTGTAAAGGCTTGACGCCTAGGTACTCTTGTTGAGAGAGTGTGAGTTGCAGTTTCATTGTTTCGAGGCATTGTGAAGGTGACATAAGGACTAGGCAGTGTGGATGCTAGAAAGTTCTTGTCAAGACAGTGTTGCAGTGGGAAGCGGATTGTAACTCAATGAAAGACCATGGTGATGTAAAAGCAGTTGCATCATAGTAATGGCATTGATCACGCTTATTTGCGGATCCGGAGACGTAGCCAGAATCTGGTGAACTCCGTAATCAAATCCTTGTCTCTTTTTTTTTGATGCATGATATTGTCAAATTCTTTACTTTCCTGCATTTTATGTTTATTTGCTCAATTCACAAGCAACGTCAGTTACGATCTTAATTATTAAATCTGTATCCTAGTGAATCTAACAAGTTGTTAAGTGGTTCATAGTAAGGAGTTTACAGATCACCACACTTAAATACAAAGACAATTGATTGTTGCTAACTCTCATAAAATCTATATTTACTTCATCATTTTCAATGGTGTCTTTGTATATCTCATGCATACCTTCCAATTCTGAATACTCATCAACACCTGTCGATTCTCAAAGTGTAGCACACTAAAAACTACTTTCAATACCTGTTATATCAGCTATATCATGGCTACAATCTACATCTTCACATGAAAATTGATTCTCAAAATTCAAGAATTCAATTTCTTGATGTGGGCTCCAATCATTTTCAACATATCGAATCTCTCCAATATGAGGAATACTAGAAGCATAACACATTGTTTCACATTTATGAAGCTTCTCAATCCCTTCAACTAATTTCTTAGTCTCCATCATCCTTGCATCACTTTCTTGTTCATTGGAAGTGGTTGCAATAGAAATAGAATTTTTTGCTTTGTATAATGAAAAGTGGGCCATACTTAACTGCAAACAAAGGTCATCAACTTATCTTTCTTTTTCTTCAGCATTCTTCACAGCTAGATCCCTATCCATAAGCAATTACAAATAATTTGTTTTCATTATTTCCAAAGCCTTTTTGATAGAATACAAAGAAGTATGAGAGACTCCACTTGCAACTTCTATTTGCCTCTCCTCAATTTGAGCTTTTGAAATGAGTTCTTCAATTACTTTGTGTGTATGATCAAAATGTAATAGGATTGCAACAATCATATCTTCAGTAACTTTCATCTTTCCCTCCAAATCATATGATTCATTGGGCAAAGGATCAATCTCAACTTCATGTAACAATTTTTATGATTTGTCTTCAAATTCATGGCTCTCAATATCAACTACCTTGGTCACATCCTTATTGCATCATTCAAATTTTAAAGTTTAAGCAACACTATGTCCAAAATTTCTTTCATTGTTATAATCTCCTTTTCAACCATTTGTTCCTTATACATGTCAAGGTATCTTTTCCCTTTGAATCTTTTGTTATAAACTCTCCATTATCCGTGAAAGGTTTCAGTTTCTCCTCACATTGTTTGAAAACTTTTTAAACCAATCTATATGCAGCTATAATAATAACCTATTTTTCTTTCCAAACAGCCAATATCATAGATAAAATGGGCTAAGAGATAGTATTGCTCTCATCAATGACCAAAATCATAATTGTTTGCATGGATACAATAACATTATCAATATGATATTTTCTGATTGTGGCAAGGAAATGGTGAAACAATTGGTAAATCAAATCATCTAATCCCAAGTCTAACATGATGTATCCCAATTTGAGTTTTGCAAATGTTTCAAGTATGAACACCTTTCTAGAAAATTGAAAACTTTTAACATCATCCAAATCTTGGAAACTATCCACCATCAATTTGATTACCCCTTTCATCGTGTCATCATCATAAGGAACTTTAGGTGCCAATATTCTTAAAATATCACTCAAACAAACTGTAACCAACAATCTTACCTCATTATATTTATGTCTCAACCATCTATGCTAACCCAAAGTAGTTACTATAGGAACACTTGAGATATTTGCAACTGATTTGAAAGTAACTACTCAACAAGGATCAAGCATTCCTCTATACCCTTTAATGTGCCCAAAGCATCATTCTTCGATTGGGATAGCTTACTAATTTTACTATCAAATTCATGGAGAAGTCTTGCCAACCATTTCCTGTCTTTACTTTCCATTACCCTATTTTGCATAATTTTTTTTTTCTAATTTACCAATTGAACATCCCAAACATTTTGTCAAACAGTTCACCTATAACTTAGTATTCCAACCTGTGCTTGCATTCTCATGGTTATTTTGGTTCAAATACTCAAATGCAATTGTAGGATACATTCAAATGAATAAGAGAAGGCAATTTAACAGTAGCAATGTTCATTCATTTATAAATCACAGTGCTAAAGATGAGAATTACAAATAAATATTATTTTTCCCAGAATCACAAGAAATTTAAATTCACTATTCTCTGATCTGATAATTGATGATGGGAAAGTTATAAACTCCAATATAATTGTTAATCAACACAAGTAATGTTGATGTAGATAATAGACGTAGTACCTCATAAGCAATACAAAGACTCATTCAAAGGAGAGTGTGACAAAAGTAATACCAACTGATTTCAAAACCACCGTTTCCTGTTTAATATAAAAATATTCTCAAACCTAAGATTTTTGGTTTAAAGATATATTATTTCCATCTCCCTTCCCATTCCATGTTACCCCAGGAATTGGTCTTTATTTTATATCTCCGGCTAATGTTTCCTACTAGTCGGATTATTGAAGCATTTGATTTATATCTGGAAGCTATGATTTTCAAATATACACAACAACTAATATTTAATTCAAGCTACTCCGAACAATACACCAAGGGTCCCAATTTTCATGACTATTCCATATATCATGTAACTTGGTCGATTTATTTAATTTCCCTTCTTCCACGTCGCCACATACTTCTAATTAATTATCTGCTTCTCCTTGAGAAGTTGAATCGTGTGATAATTCTTCTTTAGCATAAACTATTTCCCATGCCACATTGGCATGCTGAACTCCTGGATAGAGTTTCACGTGTCAAGTCTCATTATTTTACCTTACTAGATGAGACGGTAGTTTTTTAGACTTATAATATTAAATAGTCCCTCTTTACATTTCATCCACCAAAACTAAATCTTTCCTTTCCAGAGATGCCACCCAACAATCTCGACTCCATTTTAGAGATAAATATTTTTTTCTAAAGAATTGCCATGTCTCCCAACGAAAAAGGAGTTTATCAACAATGGGAATAGATTTAATAAATCTGTCCCTTTTCCAACTAATCGCACCATATGTATAAAGAACTCCCTGTTTGATTAACAGACCCGGCCAACAGAGATAGAAGCGACAGTTTCTTTTAAAGAAACGACTTCCTTAATTCCTAGAGCTCCTAATATCATTTAAATTTTCCCACTCCTACTACTAGCGTTAAAACTTCTAATATCAGAACTTCAATATGCTTTCATGAGCCACGACACCTGGTGTAATTGCTATGACTTCCCTTCGATTTAAATCTGCAATTCTAGACACGTAGTGGCATAGTTCATAATTCTCAGACCCATTGCTTCAGACAAAACAAATGCTCCCGTGTCGGGTTCCTTTAGTGAAATGAATCCTCCTTCAGAAAATTAAAGAACAAATATCTTCATATTACCATCGCTTCTCTATAAAACCCAAGCCCATGAAATTTATCTTATGTTGATGGAATCCATCAAATCCATGAACTTGCTCTGCTCCTAAATCTCTTACAATTTCCATGATTCTTAACTTTCACGACAACTCCTATAAGGCAGAATGACTTTTTAAAAATAGAGTTACTTGACTTCCATTTCAATATGTGATTCCAACTCCCGCATATATTCTTACACTAAGATATTCTCGAAAGCCTCTTCAAAACATGACTTCTTCCAATCTTTGCCACGACGCAGCTACATTTATTTACAACACTTCTTCAACATTAAACTCAGCAAGTATTAAGTCTCTTCATTTTTAATATTATCTGAATTTTGGTATCGTTTAATTCATCCCCCCGAGCTATCTTCATCCAGATGATCCCAGCTGACTCTATGAATAGTCACTAGTACAATGGGTACTATTGAACTAATTTTTGGAAGAACAAAACGTGACCCTTGAATAGTTCTTTCTTATTTCATGAGCAGTTCCCTAAAGGTTTGCGACTCTTTCTTTGTAAACACATAGTCACTGTAGACACATAAAAATGTCCTTATAATAATTTAATTTCTTCTATTAATTAAATAGGTTCCATTATCTATTTAATTAATTCATTAATATATTTTCCTTCTAAATAGTTTGCATATCCAAACATTTATCCATTTCATAATCTATTAATCCATTTCATAAATATTTAACATTTCCTTTGATCATCTCCATAATCATATCTCTATACTCATTAATCCATTTAAATATTATAACCATTTATTCATATTATAAGCATTTATATTTTATTTATTCATAATTGTTATCCATTTGCATAATCATTTATCATTAATCAATTATTTGTCCATTTGCATTCATATTACATTAATCTTTATCCATTCATATATTCCATTTAATCATTTAATCATTAAATCCATTTTCCTTGAATCAATCATTTAAATTCATAAATCATGTATAAATATAATTCTAAACCTATGTTATATCATAAACCCACTCATCCATTTTCTCTCATTTTTAATAAATTTCAATTAATTCCAACATGCATTTCTCCAGTACAATCTTTAATACCACATTTCTCCCAACTTGGATTCACCCTTGAATTCAACTATAAAAAACCCCTTCTCACCAAAAAGCATACACATTTTGATTGCAGAACTCCAATCTCATTTTGATCACATCCATTCTATATAGCCTCTTGTGTTTTTGCTGCAAAAAAATTGAGAGCAAAGACAAGATCTTGTAGATAGGATAACAATAGAGTGATTTTCCTTTTGAATGCATTTTGCTTTTATTTCTTAGAAGTTTGTTATTTATTTATGCATTTTGTTTTCATTTTGGAAAAGCTTTATTGATATGATGTTGAATTTGTAAATTCAATTTAGTTTTCAGTTTTCACCATCTACAAAATGGTGAACCTGACGTGAATAGATAGGCATTTTAAAGTGTTTTAAATTTACTTCAAATAAATTGCTATCACCTTAAATTGTTGCATGATATATAAAGGGATAGGTATTTAAATCTACTTCAAATAAATTGATATCACCTTAAATTGATGCATGATATATAAAGGGACAGGCATTTTAAATTTGTTTTAAATAAATTGCTATCATCTTAAATTGTTGCATGTTATATTCAATAAAGGGATAGACATTTTAAATCTGTTTCAAATAAATTGATATCATATTCCCAGGTTTCCTACAAGCACAATATTCTTGCAAATTTCTTTTACACAATAATATGATGCGGTAATATGAATCAAAGTTTGAAACCTTTCTTTTTGTAGCTCTCACAATGGACTCCTATTGAGTAGCAGTAATAGTTCTCATAACATATTCCTGTTATTCCAAAAATTTCTCATCATCCAAAACGACTTCTCTGTTATTCCTGCGCCAATGGTATAAAATTGCTCAAGGTTTCAGTTGCATGAAAAAAGTTGATTGATTGTTGAACTTCTTGTTTTCATATTGGTTCAATAGTTTTGTATTCCATAGATTGTGTTGCTTATCTAAAAATATGTTTCTTCATTAATATTGTCATCTACAACAAGAGTACCTACTAAACATATGGCTAAATCCAATCCAATCCAAAGATTTTCGATAAGACAAGAAGCTGCCTTTGCTCTGATCAAGGCTTGATTGATTTGGGTCAGCTAATTTTGTGGTTTTAGACTCATATTTTAGATTTAAATCTTCTAATTTACATTTAGATTAAATTAAGATTTAATAATATTTACTTTTAAATTTAATTTAGATTGCATTTAGCTTAGATTTAAATTTTAAATTTAGATTTAACTTTTAACTTTAATTTAGATTTAACGTTTTAGATTTTAATTTAGATTTTAGTTTTTAATTTAGCTTTTAACTTTTAATTTTAATTTAGCTTTTATCTTTTTAATTTAGATCTAATTCCTAATTTAGATTTAGCTTTTTAATTTTAAATTTAGATTTAATTTAGAATGTAGATTTAATTTCATTTATAATTGATTTATTTTAGATTTAATTTAATTTAATTTAGATTAGTTTTTAATTTATATTAACTTTTAATTTTAGATTAACTTTTAATTTAGATTGGCTTTTAATTTTAGATTAGTTTTTAATCTAGATTAAGTTTCTTAATTTAATATATTTTTCTTCATAGTTTGATTGTTGATTTTGTGGCTAATCGTTGTTTTTTTCTATTGTAGGTTCGTATGTCAGAGACTTGAAAAGTGAAAACATAAACACACGTTTGTCAAAGACTAAAAATAAAAAACTACTAATGACATTTGGTATATGACGTTTTTAGAAGACTTAATTTTTTTCAATCCGACTGTCTTTTAGTGTAGAAAACACTTCAATTGGTGCTTAAAAAAAGAACAACTATCTTTTTTTTCACATAGAATTAACTAGGGGGTTAACAAAATTTTGTTTTTTGTGCTTGTAAGATAGTAGGTATTATGCTCTCACCTTGTGCAAAGCCGATGATCAGAAATCCAGACCCATCTTTTTATGTGTTTACATCTTAAAGGGCCTACCTTGGTGGGAAAAAGTACTCACCCCAAGGGAACGACCCAAGCGGTAATGGGCTAAAGCCAAGTCCTTCCGAACCGCTATATAAATTTGTGATTGCAAGTAAAGTTTGCAATCAACGGGAAGTGGTATGTGATAGCTCTCCCCTAGTATCTTAATGATGCAAAAAGACCTTGTTCTAAGGGTTGAGAGACCTCTTGAGGGAGTTTATCACAATACCCTCTGAACTGGATTCCCTTACTAGACACCTCTTGTTTTAGAAGCCAAAATCCTTCTATTTGTTGGCGCAAGAGGTTGGACCTCTGAAGCCATCCCGCACTTTCATGGTTCATTATAGAGATGAAAAATTTCTTGAGATCCTTGTGGTCTTAGGGAATTCAGAATTTGGTATGCTTGAGAACTGAGTGTCATGGAGGGGAGCTAGTGCTACCAAGTTCCTAGGTCATCCGCTCTAAATAGGCGTGGCTGGAGAAATCCAAGTGGGAACCCAACAAATATTGTCCTTTCTAGCCTTAGGATTGTGCAGGATTGCTTTCGTCTTGAATCAAGAAAAAAATCAAAAACATTATGTCTACTTGTGTCTTGCGTGTGTGTTCAAAAATAAATCTCAAACAAAACATCACACCTAGTAATTTGCAACATCTCAACCTTGTAAACCCCAAAAATTCAAACAACAAAATCATCCAAAATGAACCTATATCACTTAAATCTCTTGGGGTCATCATCATTTATGTTTTGATCTTTCAATCCTTGCATTCCGCATAGTCCTTGCATATCCTTCACTCTTTCATTACTCAAACAAACCTTTAGCTTGCACTTAGGATACTTTTCCTAGGTCTTGAAATTAAATCTTTGGCTATCTATCACCCGCATCACTTGAGGTTCACCATCCTTGAGTAAGGGAGCATACCATTATCCTTGAGTAGGGAAATCATTTTGGAGTTCATCATCTCCTACACACCCTCTCTTGATCATTTTTCCTTGTGTCTATCCATCATAGCACAAGTAAAGCCTTGAATCATAACCAACTTAAGACATAGAGTTGCATTTGAGCTCTTGCATTATCAAGCTTGTCATATCATATCATACCATTCTCATATCTCATCTTAGAGTGATATCCTTTTCATTGCATCCTAGTCTTAGGTCTCATACATTATCATGTCTTGGATTGAAGATCAAAACAAATTGCCTATGACCCCTAGAATAAGAGAAAAAATGTTTCAAGAAGAAGGGAACTTGTGGGGAAGAGACTTTGATGGGGATGACTACATTAGTGTTGCAACTAGTGAAACAAATGAAACTGATGATGAAGAAATAACCCAATCCAATGTAGAAGAATCACTTAAGGATCATAGATTCACTAAATTATTTACAGAGGTAGTCAAACGTAATCCACAACAATACTTCAAGGCCCTTACTGATGAAGGAATCAAAATGCCTCCTAATTTTGACATATCATTGCTCACGATGAATGGCCAACCTAAATCTAGTGAATCTAAGCACCTGAAAACAAACAATGATGATAGAATCAAAGATCATAGACCATTTTATCTACAACATTGTTAAAAGAGATCTTCAAAGACATCAAAACCAACACCTACAAACAATCCTATCTTGGATGAGCTTAGAACTTTGACACAAGAATTAGATACTCTCAAGAACAGTAAAACATGAGATCTCACAAGTTCTCCATTGAAAATATATCTCCTTATCCTTTCGATCCAAGCACATCAATGCCACCTTTTCCTAGTCATTGGGATATACCTAAACTAGATAAATATAAGGGAAAAGGAGATCCTAAAGACCACTTGAGAGAATTTTGTGCTACTACCATGAAATTTTTAGTTGATGAAACATACCTTATGAGATTATTCCCCTGTAGTCTAGGAGGAGAAGCTATGGAATTGTTTTCACGATTACCCCCGACCATCAAATCTTTTGAAGAACTAGCTAATAAATTTGTCTCCAACTATAGTTTCAACTGTGACCTTAAAGTGGCCATGACAAACCTTTTTAACACCAAAAAAAAATAAGGAGAATCTTTTGTGTCAATTTTACAAAGATGGAGACATTTAACAAAACAATTATCTTATACCATTCCAGAAAAAGAATTGGTTGACCTCTTTTGTCAAAATTTGAACAAAGAAATTGGAAGGGAACTTCGCCTCAAATGCTTGGATTCCTTTGATGAAGCCACAAAAATGGGATTTCAAATTGAACAAAATCTCATTGACGATGGAACTATTAAACTTAATAATGACAAAGATAAAAAAATTAGACTCAAACAACAAGACAACTTTTAGGGTTAAGAACAAGAATGTAATCAATGATAGAGTTGATGAAAAAATAACTAAATCATCATCTTCTATCTACAACCTTAAAGGTTCATCTTCGAATAAAGGGAAAGAAAAACAAAGAAGCTTCCCTAAATGAAACTTTACACCATTGGGACAATTGCTTGAATCCACATTAAAAGAACTTCTTGAAAACAATATTATAACGCTACCCAAAATGAAAGAATATAATCCACAAGTCAAACCCCCATGGTGGAATGAGGATCACTTTTGCGACTATCATAGACACAAAGGACATAAGACTAATAGTTGCAATAAACTTCGACATTTAATACAAGATCTTATTGATGATGGTAAGATAATAGTTGACAAAAACACTCCTTTTGGTAACTCTGATCATGATATGTTTAAAAACCCTTTCCTTGAGCATGAAAAGGATAAAGGAAAGGCCCTTGAACCTAGTGATGGTGTAAATTATACGACTGATAAGTATGACTATACCATAAATAATGTCAATGAGGTTGATAATCATGTAAACACTTTCATTATAAAGGAAAATAAATTGATTACAATGTTACTACTTGCAGAGGCATAGTTACCCAAGTTAGAGGTCCAAGTTACCTAAGTTAGAAGTCCAAATTCAAAACCACTACATCAGCTCTTCATAATATAACTTCATAGAAAATTTAGGTAAAACACATACACAAATTTCTATATTTGAGCTACTACGTCTATCTCCTAAACATAAAGCTATCCTAGATAAAGCACTTGCTACTACTATAGTTCCTACAGACCTACATGTAGATCAATTCCAAGCTATGGTGCGACACATCACCTCTCCTCACACTCTCAATTTTACTAAGAATGATGATTCGTCCATTCGAAAACTGCATAATGTACCTTTACATATTGATGTTCTTGTCCATAATGTCAAGATCAAGCGAGTTTTGATAGATGGAGGAGAAGGTCTTAATATTTGTACTCAAGAATTGATCACAAAATTAGGGTTTCATGAAAATGCAGTTGATCCAAGGAAAAAGATTACCATAAAGGCATATGATGAAGAGGAACACTCATCTAAAGGATCAGTTACTCTACCAATCAGAGTTGGACTTGTGGTAAAGGATGTGGTTTTCCAAGTCCTTGAGCTCCCTCTGACCTATAATATCCTCCTTGGAAGGGAATGGATTCATGCAATGCAAACAATACCTTCTACATACCATCAGTGCATTAAATTAACACACAATGGTGTTGAAATCACAATACAAGAGGATCCTAACCCTTTCATGTATTGCCAAAATCTAAGTCCTAAAACTGAAATCACAATCCCAAGCAACCATGAAGCACCTCCTTCTCAAGCATATGTTGATCCTGAGTCCTTAAAAGCATCCACCTCAAAATCTAATGAAGTTGAGATCAAAATACAAGTAAAAGAATAAGGATGAGGGGAATATACCCTAGATCATGCTCTTTGCCTTGGAAAGCTACCTTTATCTCCCCACATTTATGGCAAGCCACAGATGCCTAAGTCATACATTTCATTTATCGTACCATCAAGAACCAAGGTCCAAATTCATGACATGGATGTGGAGAATACCTTATGGATATTTTATCCACATGTGACAATGATAATAGGGCTAAAAATGTTCAGAGCTCGAACGATAATGTTAAGTTAGCTTCAAAAAATGTGCAAGCAGATGGTCATGCTTAGATTGAAACCTTTTCTAATCCTAATGATACACCTTCCTTTGAAATATCTACTTCCACTAAAGCTTTTCATATATATGATAACCCCCTATTTGACTAGGACATCTATGATAACCCACTCTTTGATCATGACCTCACTGAGGATATCCAATCATCATCCTTCCATCCCACCTACCTTGGGCTAGGATATGAATCTCCTATTATTTCCTCTACTCAACAATCTTGCCAAGTCATTAAGGATGTGCAAGCTTCCTTTGACGTTAGTAGTACCGAAAAGGATAGTCCCAAAGACTCCATCAAGGACATCGCCACTTCCATTCATCCACTAAACATTCATGTCACTTTGCCTATTTCATCCATCTCACTCACATCTAGTTGCATCATAGACATGGATGAAGAAGTCATAACTCAAGAAAAGCATAAAGGCAAAGCTCCAATGAATTAGCTATCTTTAAAAGGAGATCAAGTATCAAGAGACATAATGAAAATAAAAGAAGATCAAGACAAGTCCCTTAGCCAAAATAAAAATCTATTGGAAAAATCATAAACAAAAGAAGATCAAGACAAGTCCCCTAGCTAAAATAAAAAGCTATCATACAAATCAAAAATAAAATTCAAAAGTGAAAGCAAGAAAAAGTTGATCTCCAAGTATGCCTCTCCATCAAAAATCATTGGGGGCATCTATCAAGGAACAAAATAAAAAAGAGCTTGTTGATCCAAGGTCTCCTTCCACATCACTCCCACTCATACCATATATTCCATTCCACCCATCCATGTTCACATATTTTTCATATTACACCATTGGTGATGTCTTTCAATGTACCTTTGACGACAACCCCTTCACATCCTATAACTCATCAGTCACCCAAGCTCCTTTTCATCTGAAGCCTGATGGCCCACGTAGTGTGCACATTAGGGATCATACCATAGCCTCTTTCATTCACCACATCTACCATCCTTCATATTTTCCACTTGTACTCCTCATCCCAATTGGGTCATTTTATCCAGCACGGTCATCCACATAGGATCGAGGCATCATCAAGGAAATCTATGGACCTAACACTTATCAATTCTATACCTAGCTTCAGAGCACCAGGCTAACATCTTAAAAATAAATAAATAAGGAAAAAAGTCTTGAAAAAATACAAAAAAGTCCTAAAAAAATATTCAAAAAAAAATGAAAAAAAGTAAAGAGAAATCAATTCGTTCAATGGTGAAAACCACTTCAGTGGCACCTTGAGCAAGTACCATGGTGAAAACTGAGAAATCAATGCCATGTGTAGGGGCTTCGCTCCTCTTTTCTTTGGAACTCTACTTGATCTTTCCATCCCATTTTCATTCACCATCCACTTCAAAATAGCCTTTTCAAACTCACCATGGCTTGTGAATTTTTTGACATTCCCCTCGCTTGCTCGCTTTGCCATGCATACTAGGTTGGTCCTATCCCTCACTGGGGCACTTCCTCAAACTTAGCTATGGGTTAGGATACTGAACATCTCGTGGTCAAAGAAACTACCCCCTTTGTTTGTCTGCTCACTTGTGAATTGTCTCTTTCCATCATAAAATTTCCTAAAAAAATCCATAAAAATCATAAAATGTCCTGAAGAAATCCATAAAAATCATAAAATTTCCTGAAAAAATCTATAAAAATCATAAAATGTCTTGAAAAAATCCATTAAAATCGTAAAATGTCTTGGAAAAAATCCAAAAAAAAACATAAAATGTCCTAAAAAAATCCATTAAAATCATAAAATGTCCTGAAAAAATCCATAAAAATCATAAAATGTCTTGAAAAAGTCCCCAAAAAAAATCATAAAATGCCAAAACTCCAAAAACATCAAATATTGACAAAATCCAAAAAAAAAACATAAAACTTCAAAATCCAAGAAAATAGAAACATGCCAAAACCCAAAAACATTCAGATAACTTTCAAAAAATCCTAAAAACAAGAGTCAAATTTAGTCATGTCAGTCTTTGTCATTGTCGAACTACATTGCCTCTGCAACTAGACATAGGCAAGGTTATCTGTTGATGTGCCCTCAAGACATTAGGTCAGTCTTTAGTTGTTGTCAAATAAAATCATGATTCAGTCCTTTGTCATTGAAACAAAGTCAAAGGCCATGTCGAATTACGAGGTCTCTATGCATTGCTACATAGGCAAGGCCATCTGTCGATGAGCCCTTGAGGCCCCCTAGGTCAGTCTTTTAAGGTTCGTCAAGTCAGTAAAATAAATTGGACATTGTCAACTCAGATGCAACATCATATAAATTTCAAACACAAATCCTGAATCAACAAGAAAAGCAAGCCAACAAGTCTCCAAGTCAAATCAATCATTTTTCAAATCAATTAAACCAATCAAATTGATCACAACCAATGGTCTTATACAAGATGTGTCCTTCCTAAAACCAGATCTTGTCATTTGCCTTATATAGGTAGTTGCATGATTGAAACTAGACTTGACGTCTTATACGACATGTTTCTTCTCCTGAAACTAGGCCTTGTCAAAATAATCAACCCATCATTCACTTTGTCCCTTAACACATTGAAAAACACTTATTGACAAATAATTTGAATGGTTGTTGACCTTGTTGGTCTATTTTTTCTTATTTTTGGATTTTCTTTGTTCATGTTACTAGCCACCTCAAGGATTTCCCACGAAGGATTTAGAGGAGCAATGATGTCTCATGACACATCTTTTATTTGATTGTTGTTTGCAGTTTGTCTTGACAAAAAGACTAGGGAAACTTTTTCCTTAGTATGATTTAGAACATTCCTTGTCTGTGACTGTCTATTTTATAGATGGATGGCCTTGCACACCTTGGTCTATGCCATACCATGGTGTTTTTGTTCCATTTGTCATATTTTACCGCTTTATGATGATAAAGCACTATGACATGCACAATAGGCTTCATCACCTTCATTTTACCTCATATCTCTTTTTCATCTATCATTTCTTCCATTATCCATTTTCTTCATCATTTCATTCTTTTCTCCATCATCCTTATCTATTCTCCTCTATCATTCATGTCCTTCATCTTCAAGTCCTCTCATCCATTTCGAGAGCACACTCGTGTTCTTTAAACCCGCTTGTCCTCTCAAGGGGGCATACCTCTACCTCCTCGTCATTCTTCCTTACACTGGGGCATATCTTTTTCTTTGAAACAACATGACAAGCTACATTGTCTCAAAGAGGGACAAAATGTAAACACATAAAAATGTCCTTATAATAATTTAATTTCTTCTATTAATTAAATAAAAGAAATTATCTATTTAATTAATTCATTAATATATTTTCCTCCTAAATCATTTGCATATCCAAACATTTATCTATTTCATAATCCATTAATCCATTTCATAAATAAATATCATTTCCTTTGATCATCTGCATAATCATATCTCCATATTCATTAATCCATTTAAATATTATAACCATTTATCCATATTATAAGCATTTATATTTTATTTATTCATAATCATTATCCATTTGCATAATCATTTACCATTAATTGATTATTTGTCCATTTGCATTAATCACTAAAATATCATTTGCATTCATATCACATTAATCTTTATCCATTCATATATTCCATTTAATCATTTAATCATTTAATCCACTTTCCTTGAATCAATCATTTAAATTCACAAATCATATAAAAATATAATTCTAAACCTATGTTATATCATAAACCTACTCATCCATTTTCTCTCATTTTTAATCAATTTCAATTAATTCCAACATGCATTTCTCCACTACAATCTTTAATCCCACATCTCTCCCAACTTGGATTCACCACATGAATTCAACTATAAAAAGCCCCTTCTTCTCACCAAAAATCATACACATTTTGATTGGAGAACTCCAATCTCATTATGATCACACCCATTCTACATTTCCTCTTGTGCTTTTGCTGCAAAAATCTGAGAGCAAAGACAAGATCTTGTAGATAGGATAACAATAGAGTGATTTTCCTTTTGAATGCATTTTGCTTTTATTTCTTAGAAGTTAGTATTTTATTTCTACATTTTTTTTTAGTTTGGAAAAGTTCTATTGATATGATGTTGAATACAAGTTGATTTTCATTTGTAAATTCAATTTAGTTCTTAAATTTTTAGTATCTACAGTCATGACTATAGATGAACAATGACATGTCAATGTCTTCTTGTTCTTTATTGGCTCTTAGGGGTTATAGGTCCAAAATGCAATGAGTGTTATCACACAACAATCCTGGTCATCTCTAGAAATATTTAAAATCAACAGTTATCAAAAGCTACTAATATCAATAAACAAATATCTTCAGAAGCAAACAAAGCTGCGACTTCCTTCTCTCATATAAAAAATGTCTGAAAGTTCAAGCTTGCAGGAGTATTAAAGCCTTTAAGGATAGGAAGAAGTTAAAGGTTTCCACAACCCCTCTCAATTCCTGAGACTACAACTTATATATAATCTGAACCTCTGCAAGTTTTAGATGTTTGTATGATGAGTGATTTTTCCTCTACCATGAGATTATACATATAATCACCCTAACACAATTTCATTTAGTATTGAAATACATAAATTAAATATGATACAATAAATATTGAAATTGTTAGTCACTATAACACAAACTTTATTTTATCAACCTCCAATTCAGACTTGAAAATTTCCTTTTAAAGTCCCAAAATTTTTATTGATGTAGAAAATTTTTGGGCTTTGATACCAATGTAATATGCTACCTTGATTTGAGCAATTTTTTTCATTTTCTACCAGCTAATCTTTCTAGGCTTTTTGTCAAATAGTTACAGAAAACACTGTTAATATTTTGTGTCCACTTCTTTGCTGATGTTGTTTCATGCAATTATTTTATGGGCTTTCTCACAACTTACATATGGAATAACACATATGGTAGGCAATAACACAAATTTAAAGTTTCACCATTTCATACACATGAAAAGTGTAAACCATCAATAATATTTTCATATGACTGAACATGCATTTAAATGCTTGATTGAAACACGTTACACAATATTTATCAGTAAATTGTTACATTGATGATAATAGAAAATATATTTTGACCTGGAATAATAGCCCAACATCAAGTATTTTTGAACAACCCTTGTATATTGAATGCTCAACTACCAATTTCCAATTTAATCCATTCTTCAAATGTTGCTCCTCAACACTTCAAAAACTTCATTAAATCATCATGTTAAGCATTAGCACAACCCCTAAAGTGAGACTGTCAACCACCATCCTGGGTGTATCTTCCAACATCGAATATGATATTATTTGTGAGAAAAGAATTATGTCCTCACAAATTTTGCTGTGAACACCGTCCACCAGCTACAAACCTGTTCCAACCCAAGTTCCAAAACCAACCTACTAACAATGAGCTCTCCCTCAACTTTTATTCTTTTTCCACTTCATAACTGCCTTGTATTCTTGAATTCTCCTTTTTTCCATTTTCACTTTTAATTTGTCTTTTTGAGAATTCACTTTAAAGTAACTTATTTAATTTTTCCTTATCTTTATAACTTAAGTCACTTTATCAACATTAAATAATTAACTTAAGTTGCCTTTATATTTTTAACCTCCCTGGCAACTTTAAATTAATTATTTAATTATATGTTGGCTCAAATTTGGGGAGATTATAGAACTACAATACACTTGACTTGTGTGTTTGTGAACAAGAATCCAAGTATCTTTGACATGTAAGGTTCTTTGACTTCAACATCACAAGATGAACCATGAAATGAATACAAGCACCTTTTCCATAAAATAACTCTATCATAAAGTACCAAAGGACAAATACTACCACAACTCTCTATGTCATAATACCACTGCAACTTTTGTAATGAAACAACCCTGTCATATAGATGTTAATACCTTTATGAAGGAAGAAGTAGTGAAGGAATGCAATTGAGTAGACTTCTTACATCCCAAACATAGCATTTTTCACCATGAACATGAACAAGTGCCTTTGATATGTACCTCAATACCTCTAGCATATAAATCAACATGAAATGATCAACACCATCAAGTATCAACAATATTTTTTACTGAAACAACTCTATGAACCATGAACACCCTTATGTGAACCATGAACACCATATTGACATCAATGAAAAACACCACAAAAAACAACTAAATGAGAAAGTTCCTTTGCATCAATAACAAACATTAACAAAACACCTTTGACATCAATGAAAAAAAACAACAAACTCCCCCTTTGTCATTGGTGGAAAACTCTACTGCAAACTCACTCTAACTCACTCTCTCCCCCTTTGACATCAAAGAAAAAGAGTAGCTTCAAACTAAGATTGAAAGATGAAAAATAGATAGTATTGTCCATGCAAGCACTAACAATGTAGATCAAGACTATCATTAAGCAAAGTAGCACTGCAATCACTTGCAAATATCTGCATATCTACACCTTGATGCATACCAAAACATTTAAATTACCTCAAGGTGTGGGATCTAAGTGTAGATGTGTTGATCTAACCTAGCACATAAAACCTTATCACTACTCTACTCTAACAACTCATAGGGGAAAAGGGGATAAAAAGAATGAATTAAAGAGAAAAGAGAGGTGATACACCAAGATAGAAAGTTGTTTCTTCTTTATTTTAGACTACTTAATATGCTAATAAATCAACCAAAACACTTGCTTAAACATGGAGGTAATGAAGATCTACACAAGAATGCAAGAGATAAGAGTGATAAATAGTTGGATTTCACTAACATAAGGCATAAAAGCCATACTTTACAATGGAAAAGTATAGAAATACAGTGTTTGCTAAAGACAACCGTGAGAGTAGCCCAAAAGGAGAACCCTTAAAAAGAATACAAGTGTTATTTTTATAGGTCAAACATAACTTGTATGGTTACAAACCAAACCCTAACCCAAATAGGGTTAGTAGTAAATACAAGTCTGAACTGAAAGGATTGAGGAGATCAATCTTGAAATTTATGCTCAAAACAAGACTGGTGACCATACCTCTGTAAAGAAGGTTGTCTAAAAGTACATCCAAAATCCTCCATGAAATCAGTGATCTGGGCATGGGATTCATCAGAAGGGGATAAAAAGCAGTAATGAATGAGCATGGGTGCCACAAAATCCACTTGTAGAAGTCAGAGAATACATTAAATGGTGCCCTTGTTGCCCAAAAGTCAAAATAGGTAGCTGAGGAGGTGGTTCAAGCATTAATGGCATTGTCATGCAAAAACATGCCATTCCACAGAATTGTTGGGGCTTTGGGATTGAAAGAATCATTAGTTATGCATTAAATGGTCCAAAGCCCCGAAAAGAGCACATTGTTGGGAATCAAGCATTAGAAAGAAGTCTTACCTCTTACCTAAATCAGGTAAGAGGTAAAAGAGAAGCTTGAGTCCCTACACCTAAAAATCAGATGTCGAGCATTAGGCCCAAAAGAAGCGGATGTCGAGCATCGCACCCGAAATAGGCGAATATTGGGTGTTGGGCCTAAAAGCAACAAATGTCAGGCGTTAGGCCCAAAAATTATCTCATACCTAAAGCAATAAAAGATAAGGGAGAAGCCTAATTCTCGAAATTCAAAAATTTGACACTTAGTTGAATTTTTGAAGAAAGCTTTGGGAAGAAGGCTTACCTCCTACAAAGGAAAGGAAAAAGGAAGATTGAAGGCCCAAAAAACTATTTTTTTAGGAATTGGGAATCAGGAGGAAGCCTTACCTCTTACCTAAAGTAGGTAAGAGGTAAGAGGGAAGCCTGAATCTTGAAACCCAAAAAATTGACATGTAAGCCAAAATTTGAAGAAAGCTATTGAGGATTTTGGGGGTCAGAAGAAAGGCTTATGAGGGAGAGATAAGGGTTAAAATTTAAGGTTGGTGACTGAAACCCAAAACACTTAGGCATAATGGAAGGAAAAAGTGTGAAAGAGTAGGAGCGGGAGCAATGAAGAAGGGATGTTGGTATGAAGGGAATTGAAAACCTAAAAGCCCAAAAACTTAGGACTTAGCCAATTCGAAAGCCCCTCAAGGAAAATTAATGCAATATGTCCCATGTAGGATCTCTTAGATCGATTATTAATGATGGGTCATCTAAGGGTGGCATGAAATGACAATAGTAACAATTAGACGTAAATTCTAACTAATTATGTAAGGGCAATATGGATCATAGATTTAGCAACAATGAATGAATTCAAATCAATTAAAAATAAGATAACAAGACCCACCTACCCATGAAATGTAACTAAAAATCTTCAAAATCCAAATAAACAAGGTTAACATAAACAAATGAAACACAAAATGAATTCAAAAACTACAATCATACCATCCTATAGTTGAGTGTATTTGTGTTGAAGATGGATGTTGGATTTGCTTGATTCAACACAAATCCTCCATGATTGCAAAATCTTGATAAGAGAATGATCTAGTATGCAAGTATATGTTTTCTTAATTTGCTTCAACACTCAATTTGACACGACCTTTCTAAAAAATATCTAGATGAATTATGAGAGGGATGAAGGTTTTTTTTTAGATTTACAAGTTTCATATGAATGATTAGGATGCAAGGATGGAAGATCAGGATCAATGGTAGAGGTCTATTGGGAGGAAATAGATTGATTAGTTAACTTACTTGATTAATCTAATTAAGGGAATTAATTGGATAATCAATAGGATTGGATTGAATGATTAGGAGGATTTAGATTAATCAGTGCAATGGGATTGAGTAATTGGTGGGATTGGAGTAATTGGTGGAATTAGGATATTAGATTGAGAAATCAATGGCTATTGTTAGTGTGAAAGGGGTACTTTATCTAACTAGTTCATTTCCTAGCTAGTTCTCTACTTAAGTCCTCTTCACACTAGCTTAAATTTGCATAGGAATAAGGTTGTTGAGCTTTAATGACATGATTTTTCACACCTCATAGGATGACAACACTTGTCATAATTTGGTTACATCCTATCTCTCCCCTTGGCCTATATAACCAAGGCATTTTCTTTGTAATCTCAATTCTCAAGCTGATATAGCTTTGCATTCTTGAGAGGAATGTAGTTTATTCTTTCTCATATTTTTGTATTTTCTTGCCTGTAGTAATTTGTATCTTGGGGTAGGCTAGTTAGCAAATCTCACATGGTATCAAAGCAAGAATGAGTTGTGGGTTAGCAATCCTTTAGGAAGTCTAAGAGTGTAGAGTTGTTTTTTCCAAAAGCATTGAGTATGCTCTTCTCTTGCATCCTTGGATGATCTGGAGAATAAAAAGTGTGTGAAGAAAATATTAATTTCTGGGGGGTTCATCTATTGAATTTCCACTTGTAGGTCTTTTGAAGCTTCCTGGAGAGATTTAGAGCCCACCATTGAGTCCAGAGTAGTTGAGATAGTTAGATCTACCCTTTATTTCACCTAAAACAGACACTAGAGGCTAGATCTGTGACAATTTGAAGTAGGAAGTTCATTATCAGATCCAACAATGAGTCATCATTTTAGAGCATTTTGGGTCAAATCCGACCCTGCTATTGTGCTCAAAAGGCCTGAAAACCATAAAATCGACTATCAAAACATCAATTTTGGACAAAGTTGTCAGGTAAGGCAAAAAAATTGTCTAGGGAGCCACTTGGCCCCCATGAAATTTTAGAAAATAATATTTTTTAAATAAAAATATTTTTTCTTTTTTTTTTTTGATTTAAAATGTATATTATATAATTATTTTTGATGTTAAAAATAAAATATATATTTTTGGTTTTACAAAAAATTGAGAAAAAATATATATTTGGAAAAATATTATATTTTTTAATTTTATTTACAAAGAATTTAAATAAAAAAATTGAAAATAATTTTTTTTCATTATAATTTTTAAAAACAAAAAAATTGTGTATTGTGCAAACATACGTAGTACCTGTGCAGGCCTACACAATAACATAGTAGGGTACCGCACGGTACCCTATGGTACTGGCGGCCCTACGGGCAACACACAACACTTGTGCCTTATCAGGTTCTTTAGCCTTTGGGCCTTAAACAAAAAAATATTTCTTTCAAAGTTTTTAAATATTTTAAATATTATTTAAAACATTAATAAATATAACCTTTTTTTAAAAGTCTGCCCATCATTTAATTTCAACCAACTTTAGCTGACACCTTTAATAATTTTTTAATATTTCTTTATATTAAAAAATATAAATATTTTAAGTCTGCCGATACTTTATAAAATCTGACTGACACATTTAATTAATTTTTTAATATTTTTTAATTAAAAAATATAAAAATCTTGTCGTCGCCAAATTTGAAGGAGAATTTAGCAAATAGCTAAGTTGGTGGTTTGCTACTTTTATCTAGCAGTTTGCTAACTTTTGTGGAGTTCTAAACTAGTTGACGAACATCTAACTTTGGTAGATAGATAAATTTGGTGGCAGTTCCACTAAATTTGGTGGGAATTTTTCACACCCCCTCTCCATTGATAAGTTGTTTTTTGAGGGCTGACTTTGAAAGCTCATAAATTGGGTTCTAGAGCTCTGTTTTTAGTGCAATTCTTTTTTGATTTGGGTTAATTTTTCACGCTCTATGCATTGGTGAAGATGGTTTCATATTTTGGCGCACCAATTTTTTATAAATTTTTTATTCTTAGAGAGGACACCTTACTGTTCTCATTTTGAGAACTTCAAAGCTGCATAACTTTTCGCATACGACCTCATATTGCGCTGATTATTTTTTTGAAAGAGCATGATTTTTTGTGTACTTTGCATTGATGTTGTTTATTTCATATGAATTTTTTCCAAAAATGTACTTTCATGATATGCTCAATTCTTGAGGATTTGTAAAGTCATTGACATTCAAAAATCTGTAACCGCACTAAATATAAAGGGCCAAATATTTTTTCTCTAGGGGGTTTTTTGATTGAGTGAAGAAGGGGGGTCACTTATTGTCTTTGTGCTTGTACATCTCTTCTACCTAGTGCTATATTTTTCCTTCACAATGGGTACATTTAAATTTCTATTGCTAACGCCATACAACTACAACACATGGCATCAAAATGCATGGAATACCTTAATGCAACTAGGATATACACCTTATGTTGAGAAGAAGGTAACTGAACCCACAAATGATAAAGAAAAACTACTCTGGATGTTTGAACATACAAAAGCTCTTGTCTAAGGAGTTTAGTTTCTCTTGATATAATGTTTCAAATTGAAGAATGTAAAGATTCACACGATGCATGGAATAAATTAAAAAGTCTCTATAAAACAACTGATGAAGTTCGTGGTTCAAATTGACAATGAACTAATGAGTCTTGATCCAAAGTATTTTGATAACATCCAAGATTATGTAACAAAGGTCAATGGCCTTAGAGCATAATGTAAATCATGTGGCTTAGAGAAGAAAGGCATTCAACTTGTCTATAACACTCTAAACAAACTTGGACTTGAATTTGTAGCTTTTTTCTCTAGCTTTCACACTCCTAGGTTGAAAATGAGATCTACATTCACTACACCTTTTTCTTCATTTTCTGAAATGTTGATGCAAGAACAAGGAAAGCTTCTTTCCATGGGTCTTCTTAAGCCTTCACAGTCACAAGCTTTGATGGTTGGTCAACCAAAGGGTTAAAAAGAATCAAGGAAACCTAACAACAAACAAAAGAGGTTCAAGAAGAAGTCACCAAGAGATCAAGCACAATCATCTTCTACAACAAAAGTTTTCTCCAACTCTTCCTCTTCAAAGGGGAATTTTCAAAATAAGGAAAGGCCAACTTGTAGCTGCTACAAAAAACCTGGTCATGAGGAACATTCTTGTCATAAGAAGCAAATCAATGAGTTAAAGCATCTTCTTAAAAAGAGCAACATTAATTTTCCTTCTTTTGTTGCTCATCAATCCTCTACTCCTTCTTCCAAATAAAGTAAAGGGAAAGAAACTACACTTGTTGCTATTGCTAATTCTTCACAATAATGGATTCTTGAATCGGGTGCATCACATCACATGGATTCTATTAAAGAACAATTTTCTTTGTTGGAGCCTTGTTTTGTGCCTCACATTCTCATTGAGGATGTAATTGGGAAAGGTTCAATTGATACTGACAATGGTACATTTGAGGATGTCCCCTATGTGCCTAATTTGTCAACCAACCTTCTCTTCATCTACCAAATCACTCAAAATGGTAGAAAAGTTGAATTTACTCCATATTCTATCAACATTAGCAATCTTGAAGATAACAAAATCCTTGTAGTTGGTAAGGCCAATCACGAGTCTCACTTGTATGCTTTCTCTCATTTTTTACTTGATTCACATTCCACCACATTGCTCACCCATTCAAATTCTATGAGAAAACCATGGCATGAGCGGTTTAGGCATCTCAATACTACTATCTTCAACAACTCAACAAATAGAATATGGTCACAGGTGTTCCTCAAATTATTTTTTTGATGGTATATGTTCTAGTTGTGCCTTGGGAAAAAATCTTGAGGACAAGTTCAACAAAGGGAAGGCTTGGAGGGCTTTAGAAGTTCTTGAATTGTTTCGTAGTGACTTGGCAGGTCCTTTTCCATCATTATCTTTTAGTAAGGCTTGTTATTTTCCCACCTTCATTAATGACTATTCCAAATACACATGGGTCTACTTTCTTTGAAACAAAGAAGAAGTATTTGATAGATTTCAAGAGTTTAAGGCTCATGCTAAGAAGCAATCTAGAAAGTGTGTCAAAATTCTCTACACTAATAATGGTAGAGAATATGTGAACCATCGATTTGAGCAATTCTGTACTCTTGAAGGGATTGATATTCAACATACTATTGCCTACACACCAGAAAAAAATGGTATAGCTGAGAGGAAAAATAGGTCCCTGAAAGAGATGGTTGGCTACACAATCCACACTCACCCTCTTGCACCTACATATTGGGCATAAGCTATCAACTATGTTGCTCACATCTAGAAAAAAGTTCCACATAAGGTGTTAAAGACCATCACTCCGTTTGAAGATTGGTGTGGAAGGAAACTTGTTGTGGAACACTTTAGAGTTTTTGGCTCCCTAGCATGGGCACATATTCCTTTAGAGAAGTGCAAGGCCTTGGAACCTCAGAGTCGGTCTTGCATCTTTGTTGGTTACCCTGATGGTGTCAAAGGATATCGGTTAATGGATCCTAAAACACATGAGATCTTCATTGAGCATAGTGTGCAATTTTAGGAAAGCTCTTCTAGCTTATCCTTTACTCTTCCTTCCTCAGCAATGGAATTAGAGGATTTTGACATCAAGGATTTTCCTCAAGATTCCTCTAGTTGTCAAGTTGATCATGAGATTTCATCTTCCTCTTCATAGAGTTTGGAATCTCCTCCTCCATCCCCTACCATGGCTCATTGGGCTCACCAAAAACTTGAGTTTGTAGGTTTTCTAGTTGGGGATCCTTCAAATACTAGGAGGACTTGGAAATAACCTTACAACATTCCACATTCCTACATTGCCATAGCTTCAGATCCATAATCATTTCACAAAGCATCTGGTATTGTTGAGTGGGATTCCACAATGGAGGAAGAGTACAACTCTTTAATGGAGAATAAAACATGGGATCTTGTTCCACTTCCTAAGGGAAGAAAATTGGTTTGATGTTAGTGGATCTATCAAACCAAATTTGCAATAGATGACTTAATGAAAAATATAAAGCATGACTTGTGGCCAAAGGTTTCTCTCAAGTACCAGGTATAGACTACACTGAGACCTTTGCCCCTGTTCCCAAAATGAACTCTATTCGCTCACTACTTACTGTTTCTGCAGCTCATGGTTGGGTTGTACATCATATGTATGTGAATAATTCATTTCTTCACAAAGATATACATGAAGAAATTTACACGAAGAAACCATAAGGATTCATTCAATATTCTTCATTGGTTTGCAAACCAAGTCTCTCTATGGCCTCAAATAGGCTCTACAAGCTTGGTATGCCAAAATTGACTCCTTTCTTCTCACCATCTAGTTCTCTAGATACCACTCAGATTTGAATGTCTACATCTTACAAGAAGAGGATGCTCTTCTCTTCTTGGATCTCTATGTTGATGATTTGATTGTCACTGGGAGCACTTCATCCATCATCACAATTGTAAAGAATGGTTTGCATGACAAATTTTCTATAACTAAATTGGGTCTCTTGCACTACTTTCTCAGGATCAAGATCACTTAGATCTCTTCCAAGATCTCACTTACACAACCCAAGTATGCTCAAGTGATCTTTTGTCACATTTTCACATGGTTGATTGTAAGCTTGCACCAACTCTCTTTTTGTCTAGAGTTAAGCTTGAGGTGAAATGTTCCACACCACTAGTTGATGCTACTTTGTATCATCAACTTGTTGTTAGCATAATCTACTTGACTCATACTCACCTAAAAAATTTCCTTGTAGTTGGAAAATTGTTTTGTGCTTCATGATGGAACCATTGAGGGCAGTCATAGGTATGGGATTCACTATGCAATAGGCACAAGTTCAAACTTACTTGGATATATGGATTTTGATTCGGTTGGTGATATTAATGATCACAAGTCCACCTTTGGCTATAATTTTCACTATGGTTCTGGTCCCATTTGTTGGCAGAGCAAGAAGCAACATTCCATTACTCTTTCTTCAACTAAGGTTGAGTATTGAGAGGCTGTCAATGTTGCCACTAAGGCTATTTGGCTTTAGAATATCCTCACTAAACTTGGTATCACCTTTCAAAATCCTTTAATTCTCTATTGTGACAACTAGAGTGCCATCCAAATCTTGAAGAACCTAGTCCATCATCAACAAACCAAACACATCGAGATCTATATGCATTTTCTATGGGAGCTGATTCAAGAGTAGGTCATTGATTTGTGCTACTGTCCTATAGCAAATCAAGTTGTAGATATATTCACCAAACCCTTCACTGAGTGCAAATATGTTAATCTTCAGTCTCTCTTGGGGGTGAGGGAAATCTCTTCTAGGGGGGTCACTTAGACCTCCTTCATTTAACCTCTCATAGGAGGGAATTTTTTCCCATTAGGTTTTCTCCATCTTTTATCCTTGAGAGGTTATTATGTACATGGGTACCTCATCAGGCCTAGTAGTTGGGACCCATATTTGCATCTTTACATTGCATAATTCTCCCTAAGTTGCACTTAAGGAGGGGTGTCAGTGTGAAAGGGGTACTTTATCTAACTAGTTTGTTTCCTAGCTAGTTCTCTACTTAAGTCCTCTTCACACTAGCTTAACTTTACATAGGGATAAGGTTGTTAAGCTTTAATTACATGAGTTGTCACACCTCATAGGATGAAAAAACTTGTAATAATTTGGTTACATCCTATCTCTTTCCTTGGCCTATATAACCAAGGAATTTCCTTTGTAATCTCAATTCTCAAGCCGATATATATTTTCATTCTTGAAAGGAATACAACTTATTCTTTCTCATATTTCTGTATTTGCTTTCCTTCAGTCATTTGTATCTTGGGGTAGGCTCACAAATATGATTTATTCAATCAAAATATGTGAGGATGATTAATTAATTTAATAATTAATTAATGTTGAGAGGAATGTGCAAGATGTGTTTGACTTTAATAAATAAGAGTTTATTTATTAATTGACCATGTTGAGTGAATCTTGGGGAAATTGAATAATTGATTTAATTATTCAAATTTGGAAGAGGGAAAGTAGCTTAATTAAACAATTAATGATAGTTATTTAATTAATTTAGAAGAATAAGGTATGTTAGAGACATAATTAAATAATTTGCATTTATTTAATTAATCAAGAGGGATAAGGTTAAATTAGGTGACGACATAGTGAATTAATTAAACAATTCAAGACTATTTAATTAATAGAGGAAAATAGGGTTAATGATGCAAATGATGTTAAAAAGGGGATTAATGATGTTAATGAAGTGAAATGAAATAATGATCTAATGAAAGTGATACTACTAATGGAAAAATATAGTTTAGGATGTGTGATATGCGTTAAGCCATTTTTACATGTCTAGATTTTGTCCATCTTTGACACAATGTACTTGTTGCATTGTTTCAAAGAATTCGATGTTTAGATCAAGAAAGAAAAATTTAATATGCCCCACTATGCCCCAATGGTCAATAGAAGGATGATAAGATGCTGGGCTACCCCCTTGAGAGGTCGGTCATAAAATTACTTTTCTGGTCAGGCTCACAACAAGGTTTAGGAGTAGTTCTGATGTGTAGAGGACAAAAAATTAAGCCTTAGGGGTCACGTTTTAAGGTTCAGGGTGATCTAAGGTGCATAAAATTTAACCTAAGAGGGTTCCTAGGGGTAAAAATTAGGGTTTGGGGGGGTTAAAATAGGAAATTAGGGTGCAAGTAGCCTCATTTGCACTCTTAGCCTTATAGATTTTTAGAGCTCTGGAAGTTTAGTGCTATGATTATCGATTCATGATGGCTTGCATTCCAGGTTTCCCACATAGAGTAGATGTAGTCCATCAGTTCTAGAGTCTAGCTAGCGCAAGGATTGTGGTACGCATGATTTTCATTTTCACTTTCATTATTTTATTCTTTTGTAATTAATGCTCAAAATAGGATTAGAACAATAATGATAAACTAGGAAAAAGGTCACTATTGACATGATATGCATGCTATTGTACTAAGTTAGTTTGTTGCTTTCACAAAAGCTAGTCATTGTCATTGATTTAGACTGCTATAGTAAAATATGTTCGCTATTGTTTGACCATAGTCATTGAAAATGACTACACAGTTGAACAAGTTAGGAAAATGGTCGTTGTTGTCAAAACTAGTCGCCATTGTAGCAAAATAGGCTCGCTATCATAAAAGAGAGCTGCTATCACCACCATTGTCGTAAAAAAGCTCATTTTTGTTAAAAAATTACGTTTTAGCTATTTTGTCTGCAGTTTGGAGTTCCCAATTTGAATTTGTAGAAAAGAAATTGACGTTGTGGGTTGAATGTTTACAAGCAGTTCTCAAACTGCTTTATTCTAAAGAGTGTCGACCATGACACTTGCTAGATTTTATTACTAGATTTTAGGATTTGGAGATGGACTTCCTAGATGCGATTGGACTTTATTATATCTATTGCATGCTTGATATCAGAGCACAAAGAGCCATGACGACTACACTAGTCAAGAGATGGAGGTCAGAGACTTCTTTGTTTCATCTACCCACAAGAGAGTGTATGATCACTCTACATGACTTATGGCGGATTTTGAGGATCTCCATCCATGGGGATTTTGTTACATACGATGTCTGAAGGGGTACCTAGGCCATGTAGAGGCTTCTGGGTGTGGAGTAGATATATATTATAGATTCAAAGATCGACCTGACTCCTTTTGTAGATGGTGTTGATCCCATGTCTATGGTGTTGGTTAGATTTATTATTGGGCCTCTGATGCCTGATAAGAGAGAACAAGGGTTTCTTATTGGTTGGGGTATCTGCATCGAGCAGATGATGGAGCATGTGATAGTGTATGCTTGGGGGCCATGTGTGTTAGCCCATCTATACAGAGATATGCTTGAGGCCGTGTATTGGGGTGGCCGTTCCATTTTAGCTGGGATGAGTCTCCTCCATGCATGGGCATCGGAACATATCACAATGACACATCTTGATGGGATAGTTAGATAAGATCCAGAGGATCCATATTCATATAGATATCCTAATTATTTGCATTATACTCAATCGGGGAGACTATCATACTGGTGAGGCATTTTTGACAATGTTACAGAGTTCATCTAGAGAAATTTTATGCCATGCAAGGTGTGGGTCGATGACCATGACTATATGACTTACTACAGGTAGAATTGGTGGTTGATAGGCCAAGTAGATATTATTCTAGAGAGGTATTTTCCAAATAGGGTTATGTGATAGTTCAACGAGCAACAAACTCGTCCTACAAGTGCATATCATGCTTGTGTTTGGATGCATGGCTAAAGAGGTCAATGTGTGGGGTCCCAAAGTAGACTCAGGGGTATTAGTTACAGAGTTCAGGGCACTTGCACGTATTGGATGGGGATGGCCATCTCTCTCTCTTTCACATGAAGGTTGCCCTGCATCATCAAGAACTTGTAGAGCTACCTCTTGCATGTTTGGGTGTGCCAGATCGAAGATCAACTTCCTCAACGATCCATGTATATTTTCTTCAACTTCTGTCTACTTTACCTCGCATTCACACCAACACACATTCTCGCTAAAGTTAGGGAAAAATGTAATGGAGTGAATTTGCACCCTTAGGAAAATTCCTAATTTACATCACCCTTACCTTAGAAAATTAAAATTCGATGATGCAATTCCACATTTTCCACCTTTCTCCATCCATTTGGTAGCTCATTTTGGTGTTAGTGGAGGAATCCTTGTCGAGGGTGTGCATTCACCGCATAGATGTCCACATGTTGTGTTGTCATCCTAACAAGATTTTTACCTCTGGAATCCATAAAGGCATTATGTTTCTCCATTGGCAACAAAGTGTAACGTATCTTCCTCCCTTTACCGATGAGAAACGTGTCTTTTTCCTCCTTTTTCAAGTTCAAATGATCTATCTCTCCATTATTTCCTTCCTTCTTAATTCTCTTCACTCTCTTGGCTTCACTCTCACACTCCCAAGCTTCTACAACACTCTTTTATGGCTGCAAGCTACTGGTTCTTGGCTCCTACACTCCATTTTTTGTGACAACTTTGATGTTGGAGGACTTGCAATATTTCTCCTCCCACTACTTGCCTTGAGATCTTGTATTTGTTGAGGTGGCATTGTCCTTCACCATTGCTCTTTGCATCACTTTGTGTATTCATGTAGCATACTTGTTGTTGGTGATTTATCTTAGCACTATTTCCTTTCTATTTCTACATCATTCTCCATACTATGTTGCTATCTGGCTATCCATGGAGGTGGAAACACCAAATCAGGGGACTGACTAAGGAAGTAGTCTAATAACAACCACAAAATTTTCCTTGGTCTTGTGTGTGTAGGTGTTCTTACATGGAGCTCTTTGAAGATTCGACTCTTAGGTAGAAAGGTCTACTTTTCTCACCTTCTCTTTGTCAATTCTATCTTAACTTAGATATAGTATTCTTATTGTTGTATACTTCAATTTTACAATTTTCTAATTCTTTTCTGTAGCATAAAACCTTAGCAGTTAGGCAATTAGTTAATTTTCTAGTGTTTTAATTTGTAACGCCCCACCATAGAACCCCAGAGGACAACACAAACATGCAACAATAATGGATTTGTTTTTTTATATTTAAAGACAAATAATAATGAACTGCATGATACAACATAACATATAATCTAAACCAGAGTCCTCTAAGGTTCCATGACTGCATTACTAACACAACTATAAACATGAACATAACATCAAATAAATAGCCTTAAAGATCTTTTATAAACAACTAACAATTTTGTACAAGTTCCATTTCCTGAGAGTACATCATAACGGTTACATCATTATACTGAGTACAATAAGGCTTCCCCAATATAATTGGGAAGTATACATCAATATTACAATACATGGTATGAATGATATGCAAGTACAATACATATACATAGTAATTATCTCCTCGAACTGGTACAAGATCTAGAATTCGGTACACAAGGAACATCCTCCACACACATGAACAATAGCAAGGGAAAACCCAATGGAGGAAAAAAATCACCAACCTCCCAACCATGTGGAACCCTAAGGTCCACCCCCTCGTGCTAGGAGATAACATAAGGTCCCACAACTTCTAACAATCAAGAAGAAAAAAGGCTTACATAAGAGGACTAAACATGGCTGCAACATAACACAACACAACATGAACATCACATAATACAAACATCACTTAGAACAATGACTTCACTTCCAGAGGTACACATACAACATAAGGGAAAAAATTACTAGGGAATGCTAGATTGCAATAGGGAAAAGTTTCATCGCATGGTCCTAGCATGGGTTATTACGACAGTCTCTCACCAGATGCCGGCCCCATAGGGTGACACATGCAAGACCAACATTCCTTTCGTGAGGACAAGGAAGTCGATCTTTCCAACCAAGCCTTCTCAACCCATCCTTAGCCTAAATGAGCACTACAAGCATGGGAGAGGCATCCAATTATCTTGTTTAATGTGAAATTTACCCATCTCCCCAATTCATTATTGAGGTTATCACTGGATTAAGAAAATCTCCAATGGGTTATCTTGATAGTCTCTCACTAGATGCTGACCCCCATTGAGAGCCACTCCCCCTACTTGCAACTAGGAAATCCTACATACAAGCTAGACATTTACCATCTTGCATACACAACATAATCATATGGATCCAACACAGAGCAAGGCATTAACCATCTCACTCACATATCACAACCACAAGGAACTATGCACAGTGCAATGCATTGACCATTTGTCACATTTACCAGGATCACATGAAACCATACCAAGATAAAAGGTACACCCTTAGGGTTTTCAATTTGCATAAAGCACATAACCCAAAACATTACCATACCACTTCTAAAGTGAAAATCATCATAAAACCATCATTGGACAAATCACACATAAAACATTGCCAAACTTTCATCCAAGGTGAGGCCAACAAAAGAACCTTATATACCAAAATATTCCCTCCCAGCCTCTGGAAACTAACCTTATCAAATTGCACAAATGACTCCCACTTCAATAACAATTACAAAATTACACCAAATTTCCAATAATCAACACAATAAAACAAGTGATCACTCAAACAATGCAACTTAAAATACAGTATTTCCACACTTCATTTTACTCATGGCTTAGCCACTAAATGCACTTAGTTAATAATTAACCAAAATCACTTGTATTCTAAATAACTATCCATATAGAGAATTTACAAATCAACTATTAAATGAATATGAGAGGATTCATCATTTAAAAGATCATCCAATTCATTCATTTACCCAAACCCTTTGTTTATCAAAATATAATTAATCAACTTTCCCCTATTAACCTTCCAATTACTTATCTAATTAATTACAATGTAGAATATTCATTTCACTATAAACCTAATTCAACATATATTTTATACCATTGCTAATGAAATGCAAAACCTACTTGCACTAGTCTAATTCTAAGTGTGCACATTCAAGTGAATAAGTAACCTTATCAATTTAGGCTAGGAAATATTTTCTAGTCTGTAACCAATTAATTAATTTAAGGAAATTTAAAACATAGTTTGATCAACTATAATCCATTTAGTATAGAAGGGTTCAAGAACTAGATCCTATGCTCAAGTTTAGGAAAAGGGCTAGAAAAGAGCTCATGAGAGTAGAAGTATAATCTTGTTTAATGCTATGAACGTCAACCCTTACAACTATAAATTCACTAAATATTAATTTACCCAGTTGAAGTCCTTTATCTACAACTATTTAAATGCTTACTTTAACAGTAACTATTAAAATAATTCATTACATAATATTCCTTTTTTTATTTCTTCATTTATCATCTAAACTTCCAAAAATGGAAAAATCCCTTCCTTACTATTTACCACCTTATAATGTAACATACCTATACACAAATACATATGAATATATCAAATCATCCATAAATACAATCATAATTAAATAACTTATATCAATATATACATAAGAATATAATTTCTAAATAGAATTAAAAGACATTATCAGTGTAATGGTATCACCCACCCCTCAAACAAAATTGCTAGTATGAAGGAAAATTCTCTTTATTAGATAAGGATTTAATATGCAAACTCCCCCTTTACTAATATAGTCAAAGGTGAACATTCAAATGCTAATGGGAAAATATCTTGATTGCGTACCTAATAGCATAAATCATATGTCTCAACTGAAACTTCTATCCATGTAAAGATCTATTTTCATAAGAACTAGGGTTTGTTTCTATGATTCTTGACATATTCGAATGGATGATACTTGAAGTGTACTAAATTAGGCAAAAATGTTGGCAAATCGACATAGTCTACGTGAATAAGATTTGGTATGAATCGTATGATGCACCCATGACTAGGTACTCATGAGAGGATATGGAAACAAGTCTCTATTTAGGTTAGATGAGAAAAATAAAGTCATTGATTGATATAATGAGTATACTACTCTATAATGAAATAGTCTATAATCCTTAAACTACTTGCATATATGAGCATATATATAATCGGGTGACACATAAGAAATATCCACTAAATGATAAACACAATGAATGACCACCACACATCAAATATGATGAAATTCCTTTAAATATCAATTATTATGAATAGCCATCAAACATCCAACATATAATATTTTCATCGAAATAGGTATCTAATGTAAAAATAAATAGAAGACGGTATCAATTTCAATCAAAGATTTTATCAAACTATAATATATATTTATTTACATTTGAATTTCCACACATTACATATTTTAAGTTGGAACCCAACATAAAGCATCAACTACTAAATGCATAGCATAAAAAATGACAATGTTCTTATGGAGTTTATTGGTGATGCTAATCGATGCAAATATGAAAATAGGCTTGATTAGGCATATGTGAAAACATGGATGTATAGACAAGGTAAGTGAACCTACCCAAAAGAGACATGATATGTCACGATTGTAGGATATGCTTAGATTGGGTTTCAGCCAAAGTGGGAGCTTTGGAACAAAGTATTTACACCCTTCAGTATACGCAAACTTGCATACACGAAGTGGAAGGCATAGGCGAGATATGGTATAAATTGGAAGTTGAAAAGTTTCATTAAGAAAGTATGTCGATATCAACACTAGGATTACACAAGAGCATGGGCTTAAATCGGATCTGAATAAGTGATAGGTGATAGTTATCAATGTACTAGGATATTCCAAATTAGTGGCTTATGGAAATCAGGTGCAAATGAGTATGAACTTGCCTATGTACCAACGAACTAACACAGTCAATAAAATGAGAGCATTCCTTTAGCTAGGCTCAAGTCCTATTTCGTTATTCCTCAAAATACTAGCATAATGAATAAAATTTGAAGGCTTAGAGATATGCATACCGGGAGATATAAATGTGGGGATACGTATTGAATTAGATGTCGGGGCCCGAATAGAAATATTGCTACAAGTATTCACCACCCAACACTTCCCATCTCCTCTACAACACAATATCAATGAGACTCTATGGAATACACCATTGAAGAGCTGAGTGTAAACGAGACCGAGATTTCATTAGGTGGGTATGAACGCCATCGTTGCAAGACTAAGATAATCTTCCTTTTACCCACGACTTCTCCTTAGATGGCAGCAATAGAGAGTTGTGCAAGCGCTGTTCTTTTATATGTCGATTCAACTCCTTATTCTATAATGCAGACTCCTCTAATAACAACAACACTGCGACATGCTAGGAATACCAAGCAGCGATTCCTCTTGAATCATGTTTTTGCATCCATCGAGCATTCCCAACTTCATTTTTGCAAGCCCATGAAGAAGTAGCGGGATTCTTCTCAAAACCCTAAATCTCTCCCCCTCAAAATCTCTCCCAAAGACGATAATTATTCACAAGAAGGAAAAGCTGTTTTATTCTTGAAAACTAAAAATCAAATAAAAATCTCACAAAACAACAAGTTTCTATTCTACAAACAGTTCGAAGTCACGAGACAATCTTTTTCTATCTTTTTATTTGTTTTAGCTGATTGTCTATTATCTCCTTCTGATTTAATATTTTATTTTATATTATAATATTTTCCCGCCTTTAATTTATTAAAATCCCAACATTAATAATAATATATTTATATTTAATTATTGAAATACTTTATAATTTAATAAATTAACCAAGCACAACATTTAACAAACAACTTAAACCAAACAACCCGAAATAACATTTATCAAATATCATAAAAGGGTGAATCATGGAGGGGCACTACATAATATATTTCTAAGAATCTATGTCCATACTGATGCCAACACACATCTGAGACGCTAATGTGCCATGTTGGAGTCCATAGTCTACTTTGTCATTCTTAGATAGTGACTTGTATGGGTAGCGGGTTGAACCCTCAAAATCAACTCTCCCGACCCCTTGAAACATTTGGTTCAGCAGAAGGATAGTAGTACCTAGATTGCTCTTCCTTTTTAACCTTAACATCTTGACCTTTCTAATTCACTTAGCAAAACTTGAGGTAGATCAAGGAAAACTATTGTTGAAGACTCTCCGTGACTTGGAGTCCCAAAGCAACTAGTCCCCCTCTTCTACAATGCAATATATTTTGTATTAAATGTTTTAACTATCAGTTCGTACTTCACCATAGTGGGATGCAAAATTAGGGTACAATTTTTTTTTCTATAAATGCAAAACCATAGTGGTGGCTTGGAGTTATCATTTGAGATTCCAAGATCCCAAGCATGGTCAACAAGCCCTGTGGTTTGAGAATATGGTCTATATCCCATAGCACCACTACCATCTTGGAATCAATTGTGTCTGATGTAAAGTGGCATGTGTCATTTATACAAAAAAGAGCTTTCATGCTCTACTCGTCTTTAAAAAGCTATGTAATAATGTAACATTGTAATTTAGTTGTAATAAAATAAATGGATGTGTTATTCTTTGTTATTCATTTATAGTAAATAATTATTTTGTGTGTTTAGTGCTTATTCAAATTATACAAGCAATTAGCAATAGCATTAATGTTTCTAGTAGTAACACTTGCACATAAAATTTAAAGGAGCTTCAATGATTACACTGATAGAAAACTATATGTATGTTAATATGTTACAAATGATGTGTTTGTGTATGCATAGGCTGCAAGTTGAAAGTTCTAGTTGCAAGTGGCTAGATTAAACAATTAATAATAAGTGGTAAATAATGGAATAAAATAAACTTAGGCAAATTAGATTTTTTTCCTTCAAGAAATTATCTATTTATGAAATATTTGCATGCAAATTTAAAACATAAAGCAATACAAATGAAAAAAGAAAGTTGCCATCAAATTGACAAAAAACACTAAAAATGGAAATAGAATGTCATCAAATCAATATTTATTCGATTTTTATGTGATAAGTGAGATTTTGGAGGCTTTCGCCTTTTACTTGATATTTTGGAGGCTTTTACCATTAAATGGCACTAGGTTTACCATTAAACAAGAGCTAAATAATGGAATAAAATAAACATAGACAAATGTAGATTTTTCCTTCAAGAAATTAAGTATTATCTATTTATGAAATATTTGTATGTAGATTTAAAACATAAAGCAATACAAATGAAAAATGAAAGTTGCCATCAAAACGTCACTCTCGCTAGGGTTTGGTAAAATGATGTCACTCTTGCTAGGGTTTGTTGAAATGTTATTTCTAATTTTCTGTTGACCTGCTCCCCTAGTTCTTGATGTCATTAGTCATTTTATTAAGTCCTTTGCAACGTTAAGTTACCGAACCCTTGATCCTCTCCTAGCACTCACTTAAGCAGAAGATTCTACACGTGCTTAATTAAATGGCTTAAGTGAGCCCATACTTTATGGTTCCACGGGTCCATGTATAATTTTATAAAGGTTAATTTAATTAGAATGGAACCATGGAAAGGGGCCAGGTGTTAATCAATGTCATAGGTGTCAATAAATGTCACGTGTCAATCAATGCCATAGGTGTCAATCAATGTCTCACTTTTAAAGGGATTCCACGAGTCTGTAAGATGCTTCAAGTAGATCTATATGTGACTCATGAAACCACAAAAAGGACACATGGAATCATCTCAATGTCTCCAATGGGTTTTCTATTGAAGGCTAGGATTATAAGCAATGGAATGATTTCACAAGTTTGTAGATAGTTTTATAAAGGTTAAGTCAATTGTCGTGGAACCACAGAAAGTGGACATGTGTCAATGTCTTACTTTTAAAGGGATTCTGTGAGTCTGTAGGATGATTCAAGTAGATCTATATGTGGCTTGTGGAACTACGAAATGGACATGTGGACTCATCTCAATATCTCCAATGAGTTTTCTATTGAAGGAAAATCTCATGAGGATTGTGTATCCTAGCGCACAAAAGTTTAAAACAACTTTAAAACACATGTTTATATCTTAAATTACTCGATCATTTGATGAACGTTTAATGGATGGTTGTACTTGTATTCTGAAATGAAATGCACAGAGCACTAGGCTTATGAACTCAAACCTATGGAATCACCCTATAACCATCAGATTTACAAAGATCAATTGTTGATAATTTTTTTGATATGGAACATTTGAATGGCGACACCTCTTGCCTTAAGTGATCAATTAATAGAAGGTACAAAAATGCAAGACAACTATTCAATTTATTTCTAAGTGTTTGTAAAAAAATGTAATGTACTAATTATGTAGTTCGAAGGTAACACGTTGACGTTTCATTCACTTTAATATTAAAAAAATAAAAAGAATAAGTGAAATTTCTATTGCTAAGTGATTTTATTTTTAAATGAGAGAGTCAACACACAGGGAGATTTTAGATTGCTCATTGCAGTGCACCAAGGAGATTCTGGGTTCCAACAAAGCTAGTGTCTTTGTATTATTCTTTTCAAGAATCAAAATTCAAGTAAGTGAAAGACAAAATTCATACGTTTCATTATTTCTTAAATTCTTATTTTGTCAAACTTTGAGTTTAGGGTTAAGTACTTAAGAGGGAATTCACACTGTACAAGAATGTCTACCACCACTAGCATACCAATTGTTGAGAAAGTTGTTGGAAAAAGCAAAGAAAAATTAGATAGAAAAATAGATTATGTTGGAGTGCTTAAAACCCCAGGTTTCACTGATGAATACCATGATATTTATGATCTTGAAATCTATGGTAGGCTTACCTCAAAACTTAGATTTTCATATGAGAATAAGGTTGCAAATAAAATGCAAATTCAAAATAGTCAAACAATTCCAATTAATAGTGTCACTGCACCATGTGTAATTGGATTAGGGTGCATGATGTTACATGAGGTTTTCCCTTGCCTATAATTTATCATGGTATGTGCCCACAATTATGATGATAACAAAAGATTAATTGTTAATAAAGAGAGAAAAAGAAGAAATTTTATCCATTACTATAGAAGAATTTGGAAATGCATTAGGGTTTACAACCAAAGAATTTGGAAATGTCCACATTGACCTAGAAAAGCTTGCTAGTGATTATGAAGTAGTCGATGAAAGGGATAAAAATAATTTTCTAAATAAAATAGTTCAAGATTGTCATAGAATAATTGAAAATTAATCATAAGCTTCCTTATAATGTTTTAATTTTTAAGCTCCACGAGTTCATGATACTATTTCCATGCTAGCATTTTTCCTCAGACTGGATAGCAATCATGAAGTGGGTGCAAGCCTCCTTGAAATGGTATTTAATATCCATTATGTTGATCGACCTATCAAATATAACTTTCTCGAGTACATTGTAGAATCCACGCATAAATAATTTTTAATGATTAAAGGAGGTTCCACTAAGACATTTAAGTTCATAACCTACTTGTGCTATTTTTTTCTATTCAAATTTAATGGAATGTTTCAGAGCAACAAGCTTCAAATTCAAACCTATACGAATGCTAAGGAAAAAAAGTGGCTCTAGTATATTATTGGGCCACTAAGATAAGGATGCATGATTCTCGAAGGAACAACAATCATTTTTTAGACTACTTTTTGGCTCCATTGTATCAAGCAATTACAAATACTCCAATGCCTAGGTTGCCTATGTCGTGTAGAAATTACATTCAACTAGGAAAAAAAATATTATTGGCTAATTGGTACTTAATGGAAGAATACAATATGCTAAGATTTTATGGATCAGGAGTAGAGCCATACAAACTTCCAATACATGTGACAAAAAGAGTTTTTGCATTGGAATATGTAAGGCAGATGGAGAGTACTAATCAATTATACTTTCTTAGCCAAAAAAAGAGGACCATATTTCCTTCTTTACCTTTTTCATGTGGAGGGTTCACATTCAAGAGACAAGCATTTAGTGTGGTACATGATCTTTTGAAAAAAAATTAATTTGATGCTATCTATCATTGGCAGTATGATGACACCATTAAATTAAGGATTGTTGCCAATAAGAATGCTGCAAGTAGAATTCAACATCAAAGTAAACCCTTGTTTGAAAACTTGAGAAACAAGGATTCTTGGGATGAGGTCAAAATAACAATGGAGAAAATTGTTGCCAAGAAAGGTATTTCTTTTGAACAATTGTTAGCATAAATTATGGCATTGCACCAACAAACAAAAGTAGAGAAGCAAATCAGGAGGTATGAAATTTTTTATGAAAAAAAGTGGTCTACCATCTAGTATAGTAAAAATACCAGAATCTCTAGATAATTCTCGTAGAGAAGAAAATTGGTCACAATAAAAAAAATTGTCTTTTGGTCTATGAGGAAGGATGTAGGTGAACCAAAAACTAGTGCAGAGTTTGAAGAGATCGAAGAAGATTATGAGTTTAGCAATTTATGGAATAAAGAGCATCCCTATGAACATGAAGAAAATGATGATGAATATAATGATGATAAGGAAGAACAATATGAAATAAAACTAAAATTTGATTTAAGTGAGACCAAAAAACAAAAATATACTTCAGGAGCAACCATAGCCGAAAAAATGGGTTATGAAGGTGGTGGTTTGGGGTCCCAAAGAAAAGGTGTTTGGATGGTAATAGATGTAGTCCCTAGAAACCAATTGATAAATGAGGCCTTTGAGTAGATAAAATGGACCAAGTGCATAAAAGTACAACTGAAACAATTCATTTTGTTACAGCTTGAAATCCTAATCCTCATGGTCAGATACAATCACAATTAGGACATGCCCAAGGTGGAGAAACTAGTGCAACTGGCACTGCCACTGGTGGCGATGGTATGGGTAGTAGTAGTAGTGGTCAACATCTGCTACAACAACAAATTACACACAAGAGGCCAAAAACACAAGATACTACACAAACACCCAATGATCAAGGCATACTGGAGAGGCCAAGGATTATGATAATTCCAAGTCTAACTACTAATACTAGTACCACTACCTCAATTTCTAGTTCCACCCCAAAGGATTTATTTTGAGGCAATCCTCATGTTAGTGTGGCTGCAACAACTGTAAGTACTCCTTCACCATTCAATAATTATGTTCTTTTTTTGTCCCCAGGTTTTGATTACAATGATGAGTTTAAAAAGAAATTAGAATTGTATAAAAATGAAAGGAAGCAACTGATATATAGTTCATCTACTATAACTTCAGAGCCCATAAAAACCAGGGTATTACCCACATTTGACCCAAATAAAGAAATCATGGAGTACACATTTTTTGTTCCCACAATTCAAAACAAACTAAAAAATTGAATGGATCACTCTGAATTTTAGGTGAGTAGTTTCCAATTGGATTTTTCTGGATACAATTTTTTTGAAAAGATTAATGTATCAAAGAAGAACAATGAGTTGGTGTACGCATCATTGCTAAAGAAAGAGAGATAGAGAGAGAAAAAAAGGTTATAGATTCAAATAGAAAAGTTATGGGTAGACCTAACAAATGAGAAAATAAAGAGGAAAGAAACAAATAACGAGAGCAATGAATTAGGAAAAAATAAAATAAATCTACCTCTACATCTACAAGCAAAGACTCAGATAAACAAACATAGGTGGAATTGAATGAACTGAAGCAAAGGTTAGATGAGAGAAAAAATAAATATGATGAGGAAAAATTCACTTCAGAAAAATTAAAGCAAAACCCCACGAAAGAAAATCAATAGTGGGAACAAAAATTAGAGGAAAAGAGAAAAAAAAGTGAAAGATTGGCGACAAAGCTGAGGGAAGAAAAAAAGAAATAAACTCTTGTCCAAAATAAGTTAATTGCATTTTGTAGAGAAAAAATGAGGCATATGAAACAAAAGATCCAAGAGAAAATAATCTAGAGGATTGATCATTTGTGTGAATTGTTTCAATTGATTGATGATATGATATTACATAATAGGAAGCTCAAGAAATATTTAATGGACAACAAAAAACTGATTTCAATAGAAAAAATTACAAATCAAATCCAACAAAAAGTTGGCAAAGCTAGTGACAATGAATTGAAATGAAGAGGAATTAATAATCAGATTGATGCCTAAATGAAGTTATCATATATCATTCAAAAGCGTTTAAGAATACATGAAACAGAGGAATTTCTAGATCTGGTTGCAAAAAAGATGAAGCTGGATGAAAAGGTAAGAAACTTGATAAAGCTTGCTTTGCCAAAGGATTTTAACACAACTAAGCGATTCATTGGAAAGGATGATTTCAAAAAGAAGATGGAGGATGGAAGGAAGATTGATTTGGACCAGTTTCCTTAGAACCTGGATGAGGCAGACTATTTGGATTCCATTAAACCACTGATAACCTTGAATGTAACTTTGATTGAAATATTCAAGTCAAGTTCCAATTTCAATCATGAATTGTTAGCAAATTTTTAAGTCAGAAAACATCTATTAGAACAAATGGCACTTCCATCAAGTGAATAGTGGAACTTGCTATAGAATTTGATATAACGATTTGATAATTTATGAGTTTCCAAGTTCCAACTCATCTCTATGTAGAGTTGTCTTTGAGCAAGATTTTGCATTGCCTCTGTATTTCTTCATTTTAAAATCAATAAAAAACTCAAATTTAGTATTGTGTTCAATCATCAGTATTATTTATTTTCTCAATTGAAGAAAAACTTTGGTTTTAACTACTAGATACACATTAAATGATTGCTGATGTTCATTGTTGTATATGCTACTATAGTTAATATGTTATTAAGCATTGAGTTGAGTAATGAATCACTTAGTACATGTTTAACACAATTAAAATATGAAATTATTAATAATATGTTAATTTATTCAACCTAATTCATAATTTCATGGAATACAATATAAAATATCAACTATAGTTTAAAATATAAAATTATGTATAAAATTTCTAGAAACTGTTAAATCCCTACATAACAGTTAAAATTCAAAATCTAGATTCTACATTTGAAATTTGAAACAATGGAAAATAGTAGTATATTAATTTATTCAATTTGATTCATAAATTCATGAAATACAATATACAATATTGTTAATGACAGTTTGAAATATGATTCATGAAACCCTTGTGTTCTTGTAATATTTTACTATTGACTAGTTATCTGGGTTGCCTTTTGCTTAAGTTGTGTTGTTATGTCACGACCTCGTGTGTTTACTGGCCCAACATACCCTATTACCTGATAGGTCTGGTCATTGTGGAATTTTATTTTACGGTCCCACATTGAAAATAAAATTTTCCACATGTGGTATTATGGTCATCTAAGTTGCTCTTATAAAAATGGTCCCTACCTCTTTCTACGCTTCCACATCAGGATTTTCGACGAAGAGAAAAAGGCTTGTGGAATTGAAAAAGGTGTACGAGTGTCATAAGTGGTGACTAATTCTAGGGAATGAGAGAACTTTTGAAGAGTGTTATGTATAGGCTCCACAAAATGTTGGCATGTGACAGAAGATTAAAGGATTCCGCAAGTCTGTGGGCCCATAGTGGCATGTCCTTTTCTTGGTTGTGGAATCATTGAAGGAAACTATGTGATGATATTCTCACATGGGATGTGGGAGAATCCTATTGGACAGAGGGGACAATTGCATCCTTTTTAAGAAAATCAAGGCTTTACTCATCATTGAGATTTTTACTTCCCTTCTAGATGGACAACCCACATTCAAAATTGATAAACGTGTAGATGAATGAACTACCTCAAGTGAAAAAGAAGTAATGGTAGATTTGGTAGATAATGGCTTATCTATTAAGTTAGTTTCCTTCAGAAATTTTCAATTCAATGTAGTTGGTCATCTCATTTTTTTGGTTTTGCATAGTAGAAAAATCTATAGAGGTGTGCTCATTCTACGTCAACTTGAGCTTTGGACAATTAAAAAATAGGTACACCCTTCTTGGAAAAAATTACCATTATTAAAGTCTTGAAGAACATAATCAAGTCTGCAAAATATGTTGTGTAAGATTGTAAAGTCCCAACAAGATACTATAAAAATCTATTTAAAAATTATTCTAGAATTATGAGTCGATCAAACACCCAATCCTTTGGCTCTACATCTAAAAGATCCTTTAAGGAGGTTATTATAGCCCAGTTGTTTAGTTCCTTAAAACAACCTGTGCATAACCTCAACACTAATGCGGTATAGAGGATGGTAGACATAGCTAAAAATTGCGTAGATGTTGAGTTGAAGAAATAGGATGATACGGTCACTAGGTGGGAATTGTTCCTACACTGGTATGGAAAAAGAAACTACCATGTCCCTATCTCCAATGCATGAACCTATGATTTGGGGAAGCTGGTTGTTCCTAATGTTTTTATAAATGTGGAACTCATTATATGCCTTGCTTCTAGGTATAATGAAAATATCATAGTAATTAGGGCATTAGATGGAAATGTCCTAATGGATATAACTAAGGAGTTTATTTATGAGGATTTTAGACTCAATGTGGCTGCAAGTAAGGTTATAGACCTTGCTTCTCTCAGAAAAATACTGACAAGACAAAGTAGCTTAAGAGTGGTTTAGAAAGAAAGGCTACGTAAGAAAGTAATTGAGAATCCCTAATAATGAATCTGAGCCTTTTGATGTCAAGTATTTTGAAGACTATTTTAGAAGAACATATTGGGAATTATGCTAGGTGTTGGGAGAAGATGGACACTCAAAAATGCATATACCTCTTATGTATATGGTTGTTGATATACAACATTGTTTTGTCAATAGTGACTTTTACTATGCCAACTTTTTAGTTGAGGCTATTCACAATTAGCCGGTGAACATTAAGAGAAGGCAAAGTGGTAAGGAGCCGGAGGTGAAGTTCAAGTGGTATTCTCTCCTTTTCCATATGCTTTTGTACAAAGGGAAAGATCATTTGAGTAGAGTTTTACAAATGAACATGAAAGATAAAGAGGGGAACGATCTCCCAGTGTAATGTTGGACCCATATTTGGGACAAACATTGTAGTGAGTACAACTATGTTTTTTTTGAGAATTGTTTTGTAAGAAAAGTCATGGCAAGGTTGAGTCTACCTGGAATCAGATTGCACAAGGAAATTTTGGATTTCCTTAGGCCCAAAGATAGGAGGTCGAAGTTAGGAGTATGACATAATTGGGGATATTATTACCTCTATGACAACTCAATTGTTATTAGAATGTATGGGTGACCTCAAGCCCTCCATGTGCTACCTAGATATGTGTCACCCAGGTTGGCATTCATGGAAATTATATGACAATTAAATGAGATTGGTTAGTTTCATTTAAGGAAACAAAAGAGATGGTCTTTTTTCCCTTATGTTATTGCCTTTTTAGATTTCACTTCAACTAGAGATAGCTTAGGTAGGCTAAAAGAAATTCTTGGATCCAATACAGGTTATTTCAAGTAAAATTCAGGGATTTTGACCCTGATGGTTTCATACACGAGGTCAAGAAAAGTATCAAAAGGTCTACTTTTCATCATCAAGTTGATGAAAATAAAGATGTCATAAGAAATTTTAAGGATGAAAATGAGGTAAAAAATAGAAAGGTGAAATGAATTACTTTCATGAAGGTAGAGGCTGCTAGGAAAAAGAAGAATAAGGATTATCCTAGAGAATTTTTGATATTGATGATCCAATTGCCAAGATTCATGCAGTGTTGAACAATTTTGATAGAGTTGTAGGTAAGGCCCTTTCCCTAGAAGAGAAACCAACAAAGCAACCTAGACCTTAAATTTCTATCAAAAGGCCCCAAGGGCATGTTATTAGAGAAAATGTACAATCAAACCCACCACAAGTCGCTCCTTCTCCTCCCCCTCAAATAATTAGTCTGGATTCTCCCCTAAGAGAGAAACCATAGAAGAGGATAAAAGTTGAGCAACCACCATTTTTGGTTGACTATCCCATAAATCCAGATGAAAGTGAAGATGTTCATATCACCATGGATGAAATTCAACAATATATGCCATCCCCCAAGACCAAATATTGTTGTAATTCTTCAACAAAGGTTTGGGTTGGACGTGGCTATGGGGAGAGATAATGTGAGGGAATTGACATATTCACAATTCATTTTTGATGATGATTTTGTAAAATCCCAAGAGTTTAAATATTTTGTTATGAGAGAAAAGAGGGAGTATTACCATAAAAGAGTTGAGTTGGCACAAGAAGGTGTGCCTAGAGAAAAGTATGATGAATAGTTACAAAGGTAAGGGAAAAAATGAATTTTGAGTCCAAAAACATTATGCTTGAAAAAGGGAGAAGAATGGTGCAAGATAGTGGATTGGTATTGAGCTCCCAAAATGGGACATTGCTTCTACAATTATCTTTGATACTATTAGGAAACAAGAAGGAGAAGTTTTCTCCACAAAAGAGGAAGCAGAGATGGCATTGCCAAGATCAGGGTTCAACCCGCATTGGGAAGCCCTTGTAATATGTGCCCTTGCCCAAAATACAAATAATATTATGATTGCTGAAGCATCAAAGGATATCAAAGGGAATTTGATTGTAAAGAGGGTGTTTGAAACCTTTTCCCTTGAAGTTGTTGCATTAGTGGTAGATGTTTCCAAGTTTAATGAAGCTATTGTTTGAAGGTTGCAAGAAATACTTAATACATTGTTGAAGTAACATAATTATCTCATGGAAGCTTACAACTAGAAACAAGTATTATTGGCTCAAAAGGCATCCCTTATTGCAATTATGTAGGAAGCATGCTCCTCTTCTATAGTTCCCCCTGCTCATGTGATGATTGAAAACAAAGAGCTTAAAGAAAATATTCAAATGTTGGAAGAGAACTTGAAGAATGCTCATCAGACTTAGCAAAAGGAGAATGTGTGCATTGTAACATGCATCTTGGAGCACAAACTATCTAAACTATTAAGAAGGTTGGAAGATACCCGTGTGTCATATGTTAATTTGAGAGGTGCCATTACTAGAATAAGTGGGGATCAAGAGTGGCTCAAATGTATAAGGGATTTGCAAACACATCTAATACCCCACCTGGTATCCATGTTACTTTTGATATTGTCAAGATGGCACAAAATCATAAAGGGTATATGGAAAGTATAATTGAAGTTGCACGAGCAAAAATGAACTCTTTCATAAATGTTGACAAAAGGGTTGTACCTCACTTGTTAGAAGATAATGGGGAGTTGAAGATCATAGAGAAATGGAAGGATAGTTTCAATATTGTAATCCTCACACTCCTCCCTCTGATTTTCAAAGATGACAAAGTTGATTTAAATCACCTTAATACCAATTCAAATAGGTTAGTCAATGCAGATCAATTGATGGAAATTTTTTGTAGAGAGGCTAGTGCTTTATTTGATGCCAAGTATCATCAAAATATGAAGAATGTGGAAAATATCTTAGCTCATGACTGGCCTTTTGAGGATATATTGAATGCATGGAATGAAAAGTATAATTGTTTACCCAACCTATGAGTGGATCCATATTTTTATTCTTATGCCTCTTGTCTGAGATTTTGGTTATCAGAAAGGTCTGGGACAAGTTTCTTTGCTTATTGCTTCCCTTATGTTATAAAAGGGAATCTTGAGCCTCACTCAAAGGGTTTTGATTTTTTGATCTTTCATCTTTGTAAGCTCATTTTTCTTAGTTTAAGCTATTTGATAGCACAAATAGGAAATGTTGTAATTTTTCTCTATAATAACAACAAATGACTCAAATACTTAGTGTATTTCTTTAATTTTGAATATTGACCTATCTTTCTCTCCAGTATTACATTCACTATGTTTTGACTCAAAATAATCAAGGGTTATTTATAAGTTCTCATATCATACCATGTGTTATGGATGTTGAACTATTAACTTCTGTTTAAGGAATGGACTAATGTTGCTTTTAGTTATTCATCAAAGATTGTGTGAATGCAATAGGGATTTATAAGTAGTGTGATAAGTGTTGTTCTTTTCTTGGTTTCTTATTGTAAGGTGGTGAGGTTATACGAAGCCATGAGATGGTATGTTGTAGGAGTATATTTCATTTTTTGACTTTGTTGTGGATATGACATTGATCAAAATAATTTACAAAGTTTGAAGATTGATGTAGAATCGCATATCAAATAAAAAATTACATATTAATAATTCATTGTTGTATATGCTACTGTTGTTCATATGTTATTAAGCATTGATTTGAATGATGAATCACTAAGTACATGTAAAACTTATCAGTATGACACAATTAAAATATGAAATTATTAATAATATGTTAATTTATTCAATCTAATTCACAATTTCATGGAATACAATATAAAATATCATCATCTATAGTTTGGAATATGATTAATAAAATGCAATATAAATACCTAAAAATTTCTAAATCATCTCCATTTACCAAATCATGTCCTGTTCCTCACTCTGATGATGAGATTGAGGGCCATCTTGAATCTGAGTCTAGTCTTCATTTTCTTCGCCCTTCATACATTTTCTTAATTGCATCTCAAGTTCAACATTCATTGTATCACCATCATTTGTGCAATTGTCACTAACATTTGAAGTGACACACAACCCTCTTCTTTCACATATGGAATTCTAGATTGTGGTGCCCCTTCAAAAGGAAAACTTCAGACATTGTACCTAGTTGTAAACATCCTCAAGCAATTTTCTAAATTCTTGTCTAATTTTTTTCTTATCTTTGACTTCAAAAACTCCAATGCATTGAAAACTCTCTCATCCTCCACTGACCCCAATATCATTATTTTGTTGAAGGAAAAAGAAGCATATCAAGCAAATTATTGATACAGTGTTATTGTAATCTTGTTCTAAGGTTAAATAATAAAAGCACTATTGATTCTGGTGGTGGAGTTTTTTCCCAAAAGGGTTTCTCCATGTATATGTTGTGTCACTTCTGTCTTCTGGTCTTATTCTTCTACAATCTTCTGTCTACTTTCTACAATTGGTAAAATGAATCTAAAAAGATAATCATACACAAAGAATTTGCAACAAAGAACACTTAATTATATCGACAATCTATAGTTTTACAAGTTTTAAAGCTACATAATTACCTCCATTTTTCAACATTTAGTATCAGAGCTAATGGTTGGGTAGAGTTTGGGACACCTTTCTCTTAAAATTTTGAAGGTTTTTTGGTTGTAGTGGGAGGTTTTACTATTGTGTTATTGCTGATTTCTAAAAGAAGTGTGTTATAATGAGTTCTAATTCTTGTTTAGACATTGAAAGATTCAATGGATATAGCTATGAGATGTGGAAACTAAAAATGGAGGATCTCTTTGAAGAGAGAGATCAGTGGTTAGCTGTTTGTAATGAGACAAAGTTTCCTACAATGATGTCAGATGAGGATTGGGCTAAGCTTGATAAGAAGGTAAGAGGGACCATATGATTATGTCTTTCTGATGTTGTTCTCTTGAATGTTTCAGATGAAACTACCACATATAAACTGTGGAAGAGGATAGGTGATATCTATCAAACCAAAGGTCTCACTAATAAGTTGTATTTGAAAAGAGAGTTGTATTATTTAAAAATGAAAGATGGCGATTCTATTGCACACCATTTAAATGCTTTTAATTTGATTTTAAGTTAGTTAGCATTTGTAGATGTAAAGCTAGAAGATGAAGATAAATGCATTTTGTACTTTGTTCTTTACCAAAATCTTGGGAAAATCTAATTGTTGCTATTAGTGGTAGTGGTGCAGATCCTAAGATGGACAATATAATTCCTACTCTCCTATCAGAGGAGACGAGGAGGAAGTCTAAAACAAGATCCCAATATGCCTTGTTGGTAAGAGGTAGGCCTAAGGAAAGAGAACCTAAGGGAGACAAGAAAGGAAAGGGTAAGTCCAAAGGAGGGTCTAAAACCCCTGGTAAGAGTAAGGTAAAGTGTTGGAATTGTGGGAAACCTGGACATGCAAAGAAGGATTATAAGAACAAGAAAAAGAGTTCTGATGCTTCTATAGAGAAATCCTCGGATGATAGTAATGATGCATTGGTCATTTCATCTAATATTGTTTGTGATAACTCTTGGATTATTGATTCAGGTTGCTCCTATCATATGACTCCTAACAAGGAGTGGTTCACTAAGTATAATGCATATGATGGAGGGAATTCCTTCTTTGGAGATAATAGCACAACAAAGGTCGTGGGCAAAGGAGAGGTGGTTGTAGATTGGTGAAAGGGAATATGGTGGTTGCTAAAGGATCTCAGATTGGGACTTTGTTTAAGCTTAATACCTCCAATTTGAATAAATCAACCAATGTAACTAAAGCTAAAAATACATGTATGTTGTGGCACCATAGATTGGGCCACATTGGTGAAAAAGGTCTTAGGACCATTCTTAATAAGAAATTGGTTGACAGTATTCCTAATTATAATACTGGAAAGAATGATTTTTGTGATTATTGTGTGTTTGGAAAACAATCTAGATCTTCATTTCCTAATGTAACAAATAAAGCTAAAAGATTATTAGAGATTATTCATTCAGATGTAATGGGTCATGTGGATATTGACTCTATTGGAAAATCTAGATATTATGTCACATTTATTGATGATGTCTCAAGATACACTTGGATCTATTTTATGCATAAAAAATTTGATGTGTTTAATAAGTTTAAAGAATTTAAGGCTTTGGTTGAGAAACAATCAGATGATAAGATAAAAGTGTTGAGATCAGATAATGGTGTTGAATATTGTTCTAGGGAATTTGATGATTATTGTAAGCATGCATGAATTGTGAAAAAAAAAACTACTCCATATACACCTCAACAAAATGGAGTTGCATAAAGGATGAACAAAACCTTAATGGAAAGAGCTAGGATTATGTTAAGTAGTGCTAAGCTAGATCAGTGCCTTTGGGATGAGGCTATAAGTACTTATTTAATCAATAGATCCCCTAATTCATCTATTGAAGATAAAACTCCTTATGAAATGTGGTTAGGTAGGAAGCCTAGTGTTGCACAATTAAGGATCTTTGGTTCTGAGGCTTTTGTTCATGTGCCTAATGAAAAGTGATCTAAGTGGGATGGTCCAAAAGCACAAAAATGCATATTCATAGGTTATGGTGAAAATGTAAAAGGTTACAAGCTTTGGAAACCTCTAACCCAAAAAAATACTTTATCTAGAGATGTGATTTTCAGGGAATTTAGAGCTTATTCAGGAGAAGAACAACCAAAGGAGAAGGATACTTCTCAAATAGTGCATTTTGAGATAAATACTGAGAAGCAAGAAGATGCACATGTTGAAGAACAATTGGATGGATTGCATGAGGAGAGTTCACAGAGTTCTTCTGAGATAGATGTTCATGATGAGCATATTGAGGAACACGAAGAAACCCCTTTGAGAAGATCCACAAGACAATGGAATCCTATTGATAGGTATAGCCCACCTAATTTCCATTGTATATTTACTTTGATGAGTACTAATGATGAACCTAGATCTTACAGGGAAGTTGTGTCTTCAGATGAGAACAAGCTTTGGTCACAAGCTATGCATGAGGAAATGGAATCCTTGGATACTTGTGACACATGGGATCTTGAGAGTTTTCCAAAAGGAAGAAATGCCATTGGTTGTAAATGGATCTTTAAAAGGAAAATTGGAGCAGATGGTAATTTAGAAAGGTACAAGGCTAGATTAGTAGCCAAGGGTTACTCCCAAAGAGAGGGAGTTGACTTTAATGAAATAGTCTCTCTTATTGGTAAATTAACTTCTATTATATTCTTTTTATCTATTGTTGTTGATTATGATTTTGAGATAGAGAAAATGGATGTGAAAAATACTTTTTTGCATGGGGATCTTGATGAGGAGATTTATATGAGGCAACCTGATGGTTTTGTTGTAAAAGGAAAAGAAGAATTGGTTTGCAGGTGAAAGAGATATTTATATGGATTGAAACATTCACCAAGAATGTGGTACCAAAAGTTTGATGCTTTTGCATTGAAAATTGGTTATGTTAAGAGTGAGGAAGATCATTGTGTTTACATAAAATTTATTGATGATCAAATTTTAATTATTATCTTGTATGTTGATGACATGTTGTTTATTGGTAACAACAAGGTAATGATCAAAGAATTGAAAGCACAACTCTCAATAACATTTGAGATGAAAGGTCTAGGGGCTATAAAATATATCCTTGGTATGGAGATCAACAAAGATAGAGGTAACATAAAGCTTTGCTTAAGTCAAAGCAACAATGTTGATACTATTTTGAAATGGTTTAACATGTAGGAGAGTAAACCAATTAATATTCCTTTACCAGTTGGCATGAAGTTAAGTTTAGACATGAGTCCTAAATCAGATTTTGATTAAGAGGAAACCTTTGAAATTCCATATGCTAGTGCAGTTGGTATTTAAATGTATGCAATGGTCTGTACGAGACCAAATATAGCCCAAGTAGTGGGAGTTCTAAGTAGGTTTATGTCTAACCTTGGTAAAGAACATTGGACTTATGTTAAGAGGGTGTTTAGATATTTACGAGGTACTTCTGATTACTGTTTGGTTTATCATGGTGCTAATGATATTGATATTATGCATAGATCATTGGACATAAAGGGTTTTGTTGATTTAGATTGGGCCAGAGACCTGGACAGTTGGAGGTCAACAAGTGGCTATGTGTTTACTTTATTTGGAGCTACAGTTAGTTGGATGAGTAAGAGGCAACCCACGGTTGCTTTATCCACTACATAAGTAAAATACATGGTTGCTACACATAAGACCAGAAGATAGAAGTGACACAACATATATGTGGAGAAACCCTTTCAGGAAAAAAATCCACCACCAGAATCAATAGTTCTTGTATTATTTAACCTTAGAACAAGATTAAAATAGCACTGTATCAATCCTTTGTTTGATATGCTTCTTTTTCCTTCAACAATTCTTCTTCACAACCTACAATAAACTTTGATTCGAACTCTCTTCAACTTGCTACAATTAATAGACAATAATGAGAATTGAAAACTCCAAAGAATTGTCAATTACAAGAGCTTGAAGCTCCTCTCAAAAGCCTACACCTATTTTGTGCAAGTAGAGTTTCACCATGTAACATGAAGTCAAAACCAATGTCTCCTCAATTTAGGCACCCCAAACTGAACTCCTAACTTATCGTTGGTCAAGAAAATATCTTCCAAGCTTCTCCTCAAAGTTGGCACCCAAGAATGGGTCCACTTAGCTTAGCCTTGCAAATATCTTCTCATGCAAAAGGTGTTAACTCCAAGATGCCAACTTGGGTGCCCAAGGTGGGTCCAAGTCAATATTTGTTAATAGAAGCATATCTCTCCATCAATTCATGCAAACATTATGCATGATTGATCATCCCCACTTAACTGAATGTATCCATCTATTATCTATCATGCAACTAAAGTCATTAATCATTCATTCCAAGTCAACTGAAGTCAACTAGCATTCAATTGAAACTAACTACATGCAACTGAAGATAACTGAACCATAACTGAACTGAACTGAACTGAACTGAACTCCACTCATGTAAATGTCAATCCCTAACTTGTAGGATCTTTACATGCATTAATGAAGTGTTATCTATTCTCCAAATAGTTAATTGAACTCAAGGTGGGTTCCACCTTCCATGTGGGCAACCCATGTGCTCCTATTTTGTAGGAACTCTTCTTCGATGCCCTCACATGTTTCTATCATTTAGGAATAATTACAAATGTCAATTTACATGTTCATTTCATTTGAATTTAATCTCTTTCTAATCCTAGTGTTGGGGAACACTTTCCAAGGACTTAGGAGATACATAAAATATGTTTAGGATTGTAATTAAATGGCATCCTATTCCCAACATGTTTGACATAAATCAACAAGTTTGAAACATTCTGATAATGAATCACACAATATTTCACTTTGACCAAAGGTTACCCAAAGCCTTGTTATTGATCCCACTTCCATGGGATTCTCCATGGAATCAAATTGGTCCATCATACTTACTACAAAACACTTAGCTTGTTTTCTAAGCTTAATTTCATTTATAATTCCTTCTATTTTATGTCCATTGTATTTTGAACTTTTCGAAAAGTGTTCAACTAAGGTAATTATTTTTTTATGAAAATAGTTTGGTTTCCCTCAATTTCTTGACATCCAAAATTGAGAATACACAATAGACATGGCTTCAAGTAATTCGTCTAGAGGGAATCATTCATAAATCTCCAAGGAAAGACATTTTGCAATATCCTTCAAATTAACACTAGAACAAATTTAACAATGTCGTTAAAAGCTTCCTTTGTAATAGATAATTTTGTGGTAGAGTGCCTTACCATCGTACAATAGTGCATTGGTATCTCAAATCCACATACAAGGACACATAACTACCCGCTTGCATTAAATTGTAAGTAATTTTCAAGATTATTCAAAATTTTAATTAACTATTAGCTTACAAAAGTTGGACTTTCAAATGGATAATTTGTAAGATTTAGATATAGATTATTGAGGGCCATGCATGTCATTCTATGTAGTTTAGTATATTCATAGACATACATATTTCTATCTTGGTCTTTCTTCACAAGATTGTTCATTTCATCCAACATGGGGAGAAGACTAGATAAAGCTAAGAGTTTCTCTATATCACTTAACCTATGTAAGAGGTCAGGAGCTTTGTCTACTATGTTGTGATGTTCATACATTACTCCAATAAAGGATAAATATTATAAAAAAACTCATTGCATAGGTCCATGCAAAGAGATCCATCTGGTATCAACATCCTTAAGAAGCTTGTTTCCTCCTATTATTCCCTCGTCAAATTTTTGAAATTTTGCAAAATGTTTGGGACTTTGACAAAAGTATGTGTAGAGCTCATGGACTAGATTTTCAACTTTTGATATTGTAGGGAACTTTCTTACAGTTTTAAATGCTAAATTAATTATGTGGGCTATGTGGTGAATGGCAATCATGTATGGTGAACAAGTAGTTTATAACTTTATGTAAAGACCACTTTTGTGACCTTGCATTACTGTAGCTTCATCACCTCCTACACACACCAATTTTTTGGCAATTGTCAAGTCATCCATACCTCTAATTTCAATCAAATATTTCTTAACTAGTTCAAATAGATTTTACGATGTTGAACTGTCCTTTATTTTATGAACATAGAGAAGATGAGGTTGGTAAACATGTTGGTGTACAATATACACATGCATACGTACCTAAGAAGTATTATCTACCTTAATAAATTCATCTAAAGATAATGCAATGAAGTTTGAATTTTTTAATTTCTCATGTAAATCTTGTTGTTCCACCTCAGCAAGACAACTTGCACATTCCTATCCAACATTTATTGACCAATGCGTGCTAGGAAAGTGAGGAATACCCAAAAAAGATAATAAATTATTATATTATGGGTAGTCTGTCATAGGACACCCTTTGGAAAAAATATGAAAAATAACACTCATCTGAATAGTTTTTGCTAGTTGTGCTCCTACCATTACCTTTCCAAATTGAGCTTCAATTAAACCTCCACATGCAGTAAGATTTTCCATTATTTGCATATGGTCATCATATTCCAAGGTATACTTAACATGAAGACATTCTTCCTTTAATTTCCATCTTACCACTATTTTTTCCTTTTCGTCTATGATTTGTTTTTCATAAACTTTACCGATATACTTTTTTATAGTGTCAAGATTTAGTTGCAACTTCTTGTGTCTTTTACATTTCCAAATACAAATCTTACACTTGCATTCTATTGGAGGTTCATCTTTGTTTGCATTCTCCATTGGTTCAATGAATGGGTACTTTGACACCCAATCAATCTAAAAATTCCTTGTCATATCCCACTAGTGCCCCATTTTTTATTTGGCTTTTATTTTCCTCTTCCTTGCAACATCATCATCTACAACACCAACAATTTCATCTAGGTCTATTAACTCATTCTGGCTAACCTGGGTATTCCTTGGAACATCTTTTAGGATATTGTCATCCTCATTTGACTCAATTAATTCATTTTAATCTTCTTGTGAGGTATTGCCAATGGATTCTTCATTAATATTTTGTGCAAGAGTTGATGATGTAATTCCATCTTGATTTGATGAATCATAAAAAATTCCAAAGTAAGACTTTATGGTAACTCTACATTTTGGGAATTTTGATGGCCTCCCTTCACCACCCTAAGGAGTCTTACTCTTGTTGCACTTGCTACTCGACATCTTGACCTCTCATGAAATAAAATCTGGAAAAATTTATCTTCTTGTTAAAAGAAATAGAATATAGATCCCATTCCCTACTCAATATCATCTTTAAGATTGAAGAAAGAACAAAAAAGAGATAAAAAAATCTTATAACACTATGAAGATTTAAGAAATGATCACTTACCTTTAGGTTTTCACGGACTCACTATTTGTTAATGTAATTGCAGGAATTCCTGTAGTTGTAAGTTTGTAGCTTGCCTTTGATTAAGGTTCCAATTCCAACTTCTGAATCGAGAGCTCACAAGTTCAAAATTGAACAAAATGTGTAAGAATAAATCAAAGTTTCGATTGTATTTATATCAATCCACATTTGGTGAATTCCATGGGATTTTTCAATGGTATAGTAAAAATTTGGTGAATCTTTTGTAATTATACAATGATACATTTAAATGTAGGGAAAATCAAACCTTGATGGAACACATACATTGTAATTTTCAAGGTGTTTATTGCTCTATGATTAGCATGGAGTTATCATAGTATTAGCGAAATGGATCCTCATAACACAATTATTTTTTAATGTAATTGGCGAAATGTGTCCCTCAAACATTATTTTTGTAATGTTATAGGTGAAATGGGTCCTCATGCATAGTGAGCATTTAATTATGTCGGCAAAACATGTCTTGATACACAATGTCATTTTAATACTATTGGTGAATATGTGGGTGATTTAATACATGCTTTTGAAATTCTAAGTGAAAATATTATTTAGTTTGTTTGAGATACGTAGTTTGTTATGGTGAAACTATTAATTACATATGGCTCATAAAATAAATTGACGGTGAACATAAATGCATTAGATCGATAATTTGTTAAATTCAGGCAATTTTTCCACCATGTGGGTTGCAATTCATTCACCAATTTCCACTTGGCGATATGTACTATTCACCAATTGGTGAAGATTCACCACTAAAAAAATCCTTGATCCTGATGCACTTATTCAATAAGTTTGAAATTGTAAGGAGATAGTATCTAAAAGTACTTTTTAAACAACAAAAGAAATATAATATCTAGCCTATTCTTAAAACAAGAAATGAAATGATTGTTGTAGTTTAATTACATATCTTACCAAGTAGCATTCTCTTCATCATATTGATCTCATTGAACTTTACTTTGGTCAACCACCCTATTGCACAATTGGTACTAGCACCTCTCCAATATTTTGTATGGCTCTATTGTTATTTTTTCAGGCTCTTGGAATTGTAATGCATTCCAGTTCAAAACATGTTTCTCATTAGGTACATAATACTTAAGAAGAGATATATGGAAAAAATCATGAATACGACTCAGTTGGGGAGGTAGGGCCAATTGGTAGGCAACCAGATTTATCCTTTCTAAAATTTCAAAGGGTCCCACATAATGAGGTGATAACTTTTCCTTCTTCCTTTAGGTATATTATGTATCATATCCCTTCAAATTTTTTCTTCCTCGGTCTTCAATCTTTTATTTTTTGCCTAAGTCTAGAGTTTCTACTTTTATTTTAGTCTCGGTCGCGGGTTCCTCTAAAGTCCCTAACCTCTTGTCATGCATTTTATGAGTTTTTAAACCTAAGTTGTTGTCACTATGTGTTTTTAACTTTGTCGTCGGGTTTCTATTTTCCTAACTTCTTGATAGCCCAACTTGTCCTTTAAGTGGCATCAAGTGAGTCAGTTTATGGTGAAGTCAGGGAGTCGGAGGTTTTCATAGCTTTGTAACTCCCGACTTTAGGTTGTAAAGTTCCATTTTTCAACGACAAGGTAATATGTTGTGCGCCCGCATGTTTTGAGGTGCCGCCAATGCATTTAATGAGGCATACGGTACAACCTAGAGATGTCTTATCAAGGATTTTTGTAAAGCATGCAAATCTTAGGGTTTTCTTTACCAAGGATTTAAATAAAGCACCATATTAATAAATCACCAAACACACGTCCTATCATTTGCACAACTTAAGGTGGTAAAAATTTATTGGGTTGAGCTTGCAATAACACCTCTATCATCTACAATTATTTCTTCAGGCGTACAAGTTTTTTTCTATGTACTGTGAGCTCATGTAGTCTGGAATAAAAAATTGTTGGCTCAACGTGAGAGACACAGAGCTGGGATCTTTTAAGTTGGAAGAGTTCTGGGGGCACCTGGAAAGTGGTAAGAGGACTACTATTAACACAAAATTATTAGAAAGTGGATTAGCTCATGCTAGGGGTTTTCCAAAAGCCATTCTCAGTGTGGACTTAATAGGTGCATGTGCAAGAAGATACATTCTAGAGAAACATGAAATCAAAGCCGTGGATGGGACCATTGTTGCTAGAATTTCCCCTGGAACTATTTCTCATGCACTAAGGATTCCTGAGAGAGCTCCCATGAAGGATATATCTATCGCAACAACTGGTGAATTCTTCAAAGTCAATGAAAGTTGGTGCAAGAATTCTATGGCCAATGGGTGGTTGAAATTAGAAAAAAGAGGTAAGTCATAACTACTCGCTAAACTCAAAAGAATGCATTTCGAAGGAGAAATTGCAGATGCTATTGCTCTGTTGCATCGTATTTTTGGGAATGCACAAATTGAGGTCTTCGAGGACTGGATGTGTCAATTTATTTTGGATGTCTGTGATGAAAACATATACATTAATTGGGCCAAGATAATTTGCTTCCATTTAAATGAACAATTGGTCAATTTTTAGAAAACAACTACTTTTCATCTATGTTCTTGTTTAACATACGTTATAGCTAGTCAGAGGTCATTTTGGTTAGGATTGAAACCACATATACCCCCAACTTTTGGCATGCCTATGTATAAATGCTACCCACAGTTTACTAAGCAAGTTGGAATGGAGATTTTTCCCTCATTAATGATGCATTTTTAATAGAATTTGTAAGGAAATTAGATGGGAATCCCGAAGTGTGTTTTTATACTGAATCAATGTCTTTGGTGTCAGAATTTAGAAGTTTTTAATATTCAGTTTGATAGATTTTCCTATTTGAGGATAGGTGGTTTTGGAAAAGCCCCACTAAAATTACCTAGATATCTTGAAGATTTGCTAGTGTTCCTGGAAGTTTGTAGACAAATGACTGTTGTGAATGTAAAATACTTGAATATGGGGAAATGGGGGTATTCTGTCCCATTGAAAACTCCATCTTTCACATGCAAAAGTAATCAAATGGCCAAATGTGCTTAAGGCCTTCTTGCAAAATATAATCTTCAGCATTTGTTCATGAGGGCTAATTTTGACAGCAAGGGTTTTGTTAAGCAAAATTTATATGGAGGGAATTCATATCAACATCAGCCCACCATTGAGGACTTTTGGGAGGATTGCACTGATGCAAATGAAGTCCTAAAAAGAGATTACATGAGATTAACCCTTGAACAAATACATGATTTTGGTTTACCTTTCAAGATTCCAGAGGCCACAGTTGATGATTCGGTGGTTATTGACCCCTAATATGATAAGTTGCCTGATAAATCACATCCAAAGGTTGACTATAATAAAGATGAAGTCTTGGATATGAGCATACGAGCTGCCCCAATCATGAAAAGAACTCAAGATTGGCTAGAAGGAAAGTGACGACAAGTGGCAGGTTCTACTCAGGAACCAAAGTATTCTCAGAATAATGAACAAGGTTCTTCTCAGACAATTACAGTTGGCATATCCTTAGGGAGAATGGCTACAAGTTCTTCTAGTACAAATTCACAGTTTGGAGGTGATGGGGAGAAACCAAAAGAGGTGGTTAAACTAAAATCTGTATGTGAGCAAGATAGTCCATCCACTCCTGCTCCCAAAAAGAAGGTTAGTCAAACAAAGCCTGTGTCTGAGGATCCAGATGCTATTTTCAAGCATATTGTTGAGGATAATAATTTCCCTCCATTGTCTGAGGTGGTCTCTTCCCTAGTGGAAAACATACCTATTACTCTTGGTGAGACTAGAGAAATCGCTCTAGAGAATAAGAATTCTACTTTGATTGAAACTTCTCCAGTATGGTTGAGAAAAGTAGTGGAGAAGAAGAGGAAATACACTCCTACAACAATAGTTGGAGTAGATTGTTGGAAAATGTGCCTCAATCTTGTAGGATGAAACCTCTTAGAAAGCATGGTCACTGTGACATTTATGTTGTCTGGCCGACTGACAGTTCAGTAATCTTGTGTTTTGCTCATGTCGCTGTGACTTTGTTTAAGTATTGCTGAATAGACCTATTGCTGTCACTTGGTGCATTCATTGTAACTCTTTGCCGAGTGGGAATGTCTTGGCGATAGAAGGGTTTGCTATCGGGTGCCTAGCAGATGTCGGGGAGACTCATGGTGATTGGATCATCGGGGTAACTCATATGTGTCAGAATGATGTCTCAGCGACAAAAGGAAGTCTTGCCGATATCGGCACGACCTTTGGTCTATCTAGCTGATGTGGAAATCAGCATGACTTGCTCCTATTGGCATGTAGTCTTGGCGATCGAGAGATGTCTCGGCGAATGGAGTCATCAGTATGACTTGAAGGCTTCGCTATGAAGTCTTGGCGACAGGCATTTGTCTCATCGACGATGTGGGATGTGTTCGGCATGACTCCTGGCGAAAGATAGGCTTGGGGTAACCTAGAGAATTCAGCATGAAGTCTTGGCGACAGGTGTTGGTCTTGCCAACGGGGATGCAACTGAAGTCATCGGTGTAGCTGTCAGCGCTCGGTGAAAGGTCTTGGCAAAGTCAAATGTCTTGCCAACTCGGCAAGACATGAGTGCTCGGTATGTGGTCTCAGAAATACATAAGTCTTTCCGACTGATGACTGCAATGCTCGATGTGACTTAGGACCTCGGCATGAAGTCCCAGCGAAAGACGAATGTCTTGCCGACTGTCGAGCACTATGGTATAACTTGAAGGCATCGGTATGATGTCTTTGCGAAGAGTGATTGTCTTGCCGATGGGAAACCTAATGTCGGTATGACTCTTGGTGACTGCTCAGTGTTCGGTATAACATGAAGCGCTCGGTGTGATGTCTTGGTGAAATACGATTGTCTCACCGAATGGAATACTCATGTCGGCATGACTTGAAGACTTCAGTATGAAGTCTTGGAGAACTACGGGTGTCTTTTCGATGGAAAATATAGCATCAATATGACCTTTGAACTTTGGTATGACATCTCATCGAATGGCAATTGACTCGCCGATGAGAATGCTGAGGTCGATATGACTTGGATTTGTCGGTGTAATATCTGGGCGAAGAGCGATAGTCTTGCCGACTGATGAACTCTTTGGAATACCTTGTGAGCTTCGACATGATGTCTTGGCGAGAGCGGTAGGTCTTGCTGACTGTTTGATGGTTGCTGATAGAAGTGCAAAGGATATTGGTAGATTCGGTATGACTCATGGCGTTTGATATAACCTCTTGTCGACTGTTGGAACCTATGTCGACATCATCTGTGAATCCGTTAAGCATTGGGGAGACAATTCTCGTGTCTCACCGACATGCAAACTCAGTGGATTGTTCCTTGACCATTTGACTACCTTTGTGGTGGCTCGTGGACAAATCAGAGGAAGCAAAATTCAAACGGTTGGCAATTGGATTTTTTGCAGCAGTTGCGATGGAACTGAACGATCTGCAAGGAAAAATCTTCACAAGAGTGGAAACATCTACGTTTTGATAAGGATGCTGAGTTGGAGATTGCTATTGTGTGATCTTGAATCGATTCACAGAGAGCCTGTTTAAGAACGAATGCATACACGTATGTATATTGTGTTCTGTAGGAGCGGGCTGATAAGCCAAGGAGCTGAAGAGCTGAGAGCCAGAGAGAGAACGATAGAGTGAGGACCGAGTGGTTGGCCGAAAGGCCGAAGCCATGAGGTAAAAGCAGAGGAAGAGAAAGGAAGTGTTATGCTAGAATCTCTCTTGATCTCTTAGGGATAGTTTGCTACCAGTTGTATCCAGAATGATCAAGATGTAATCTCTGAAAGGCTAAGAGCCTAAAATTGTATTGTAACCGATTTGTTGCTGAATAATACAATGGCTCGATCTTTGGAGTGTGGGGTTTTTTATCCGAAAGGATTTTCCGCACGTAAATCTTTGTGTTCTAGTTTTTTGGTTTATCTTTCATCTGTGTTGTTGATTGCTATTGAATTCGCATATGTTTTTCTCAGAAGGATCAATGTGGGAAATAACTGTGTCTATTTCTGCTTTAGGACATAGTTGAACATGTCTTTGAGGTAACCTAATCGAAATGAAAGTTACCGAAGGCACTACTGTACAGAGTTTTCACTAGATACACTCCCAAATTTCCTTACAAGATTGTTGGAAAATGTGCCTCAATCTTGCAGGCTGAAACCTCTGAGAAAGCATGGTCGCTGTGACATTTATGTTGTTTGGCTGACTGATAGTTCAGTAATCTTGTGTTTTGCTTATGTCGCTATGACTTTGTTTAAGTCTTGCTGAATAGACCTATCACTGTGACTTGGTGCATTCGTTGTAACTCTTTGCTGAGTGGGAATGTCTCGGTGACAGAAAGGTTTGTTATCAGGTGCCTAGCGGATGTCGGGGAGACTCATGGTGACTGGATCATCAGGGTAACTCATATGTGTCGGAATGATGTCTCGGTGATGATAGGAAGTCTTGCCGATATTGGCATGACCTTTAGTCTGTTTGGCCGATGTGGAAATCGACATGACTTGCTCCTATCAGCATGTAGTCTTGGCGATCAGGAGATGTCTCGGCAAATGGAGTCATCGGTATGACTTGAAGGCTTCGCTATGAAGTATTGGTGACAGGCGTTACAAAGCTGCTCCAAACTTCTTCAAAGAAAGCTCAGAAGATGTCGAGGATATTGACTGATCCTAATTCTGGTAAACATGTGTTGGAAATTGTTGATCCCATAAAAGATCTGAATGAAAATGAGATAACAGTAACTGATTATAAGGTCACACATGTTGATATGGGACCCTAGACACTTGAAGGAGATATATATCATGCTAAATATTTAGTCAATGCTTTGATCAAGTGAGTAAAAGAAGGAAGAAAAGAAAAAGTGGCATTATAGTCCCAGGTTCTTGATTCGAAGAATTTTATTTCTTCTATAGTACCTTCTTCTATATCCGGTGAAGCCTCAAGTTCTCAAGCAAGAATCATTGGTGAGTCCACAATGCAATTAATTAGAAAGAATTTGAGCTATTCTAAAAATGTTAGTGAATGGATTGATGACATGCTTGAATAAACTATCCTCTTTATCAGTAAGTCTATACTTTTCTACACTCAAATGGTTGACAAAAGGAAGGAGTTGATGGTAGAGTTATGAAAAATCCGAAAAGATCAAACTAGTCTCTATGTGCTCTCATAGGAGATTAAAGAATTGATTTCCATGGATTGTATGAAACTAGTCAATGAGCAAATTGTAGGTGATCCAAAGGAATTAGATCCTTTATGGCCCAATGCATTATAGTGGAAATTGAACATCTATGATACTTTGGTAAATGAGATTTCTGTAGTACTTGAGAAATACTTGGACATGCTAGTGGAGATAAAGGGAAATTTACATGACTTGAAGGTAGAGATAACTGATGAATTTGATGAAAGAATTCTGGACTTAAAGCAGGTTTTTCTAAAATTTAGAGAAATATTTAATAAGGAGATGGTTGACCTTGCGACCATGACTAAATAATCTTTCTCAAAGCTTAGTAGACTGCAAGTTTATCTCACTTCCTTTAAAACAGAAGAAAGTAGGAGGTTTGACACATTGAATGAGTCTGAAGCAACTCTAGCCCAAGTAAGAACCAGACTGCAAATTACTGCTACTCCAGGAAGCAAAGAATTGCTTGCTATTATTTCCAAGTACAGGGATTACAAAACTAGGATGAAGGTGTAGGAGAAGTAGTTACAACAAGAAGCTATCAAAAATCTGGAAGATGATGAAGTTGAAACATCGGGAGATGATGCATAATTAATTTTAGTATTTCATGATACTTTCTTTATTTTGGCTCTTTAAGTTTAAAACTCTTTTAATTATTCAGTGCAGTTACTTTCAAGAAATTGTTACCATGGCAATCTATTTATGCTTTAAATATGGATTCAGCTAGTAGGCTTAGGATCTTTTGGGAAAACTTCTATTTTCTCATTAGAACAAAACTCTATTATCTGAATATTTGCTGACTGTTATTTTGATATACAAGGCAATGGTGGAATTTGTGCATGCGTAATCTTTGAATTATGGTGTATGAATCTGTTCTTCTTATGTTGAATGTTCTGCCAATGTTTAATCTATAATTGGGATAATAGATATTTTGATTTGTTCTTCACTATAGTATCATTTATCTGTGAATAAGGTTTTTGTGGTGATATTTGATTTCATTCAAATTGTGAAGTATTTTTAGTTTTATTTTATGAAGTTGTTGAATATCTTTAAAGCTTTTTGGTTAAAAGCCCCTACCTTTATTTTCTTTCTAGTTAAAAGCAACAAAAGTTAAATATTATTGCTTGAATATCAAACGAAGGTAGCTGCCATCTTCTAAAATAAGCAGAGAATCGGTCTGTGAATTATATGATTGCCGATTGAACTATTTTTACATTTGTCACCTTTGTGGGCATGAGAACATAGAGTTAGGTGATAAATCTATCAACCAACACTTCCCAAAGCTTATGGATCTTTTGTATGGCTTGACCCATAAGAAAAATCTTTTCACCCAGTGTAAATTCCCTTTGTATCCTGTTCTTATCTACATAAATCTTTTGCCTATTTTTTTTTTGTTTAACCTTTGTCTAATTGACTTAGTCTAGTTTTCTATTTCCCTCAACATATCCGGTCTAATTGTCACTCTATCCTCAAGGTTGACCCAAATCAAATGTGTTCAACAAGCTCTTCCATAAAGTGATTCAAATGGAGTCATTCCTAAGGAGGCTTTAAAAGGGCTATTATAAGCAAATTCCATTAGTGGAAGATATTCTTCCCACTTATATTGTTGATCCATACAATACATATGTAGGATATCTTCCACAATTTTATTTTTCCTTTTTGTTTGCCTATTTCTTTTAGAATGATATGTTGTACTAACATTCAACCGTGTTCCTAAGGCTGTCTTAAGAGTTGTCTAAAATATTAAAGTGAATCTAGCATCCCTATCAGATATGATCTTCTCTAGAACTCAATGCAACCTAAATATTTCCAAGTCACAAAACATTTAGCCAAAGTTGGAGCATCATCTATTAAATTCATTGGTATTAAGTGAGCAACCTTGGTGAGTTTTTCAACTACCACCATTAATGTGTGTTGCTATAAGGTGTTGTAGGTAATCCTTGTGCACAATTCATCCTAATGACTTGTCATTTATGATGTGGTATATCATGAGGGTACAATAGTCCTTTTGGGTGACTATGTTCTGCCTTCACCTTTTGACATTCAAGACATTTAGCTACATAAATTACTATGTCATTCTTCATTCCTTGCCAAAAATATAGCCTCTTAAGATTTGAATAGAGTTTGTTTGCCCTTGGATGTCTTAAATAAGGAGTATTGTGGGCTTCACTTAAAATCCACTCTTTCAATTCTTTAGAGTTTGAGACATATATTCTATTATTGTATTGAAGCAACTTGTCACCATCTAGAGTGTGGGTAAGTGAAAAAAGATGGGGGGCCAGAAATGGGTCTTAAGTGGCCACTTTTTTTTTTGAAATCAGGAAATATTGACCTTGGATGAGAAATTGAGGATAGTTACACTCAATTTTTTTAAGATGCAACAAAAACAATGTAGCAAGTGCTCCAAGTCTACTTTCTAATCTACTATTTTTTTTGAAAATGGTATAGATTAAGGGGTTCAAAAGAGGGAGCCACAAAAATTGGTGTTGTTTTTGTCAAAAAAGCATAGCATAACGACTTTTGTGGCTCCCTCAAAAGGTTAATTTTTTTGGTAATTTTAAAATTGCTTTGGTGAGAAATTAGCTAACAACATGTAGTTTATGCTTTATTTTTTTGATAATTTTTTAATGAATATTTGATTTTTTACTAATTTGCAAAGTGGACACATCTTGAAAAATAAAATCTTGGCCGTGCTACCCCTATAAATTTTGAAAAATAATTAATTTTTTTTTAATGTGTAGAATGGAGTTTAGTTTCTAAAAATGTAATTTATTTGAAATTTCAATGAACGGTTAATTTATAAAGAAAAAATTACCAAACACTGGTTTTTTCCAAAAACAAACACACAAACAAAAGAAATTAAAGATGAAAGGCTTAACATTGTCAAAAATGTGAAAAAAATTACATCGTTAAATGGCTAAGTGAGAGCCTAACTTTACCTAGGTGTTCAATTTATTTGACCTTGGAACATGTGCAAACCTGACAGTTGGTACAAACGTGATTATGAGAAATCTTGTAGAATATGAAAAAACACATCTTTCGATGTTGGGAAGGCACTCCAAGCCCTTGGGTTGGTAATCCAAATCAAATACCAAGCCTAAAGCTTAGGGATTCCCAAAGCAAGAAATAACGTGAACGCGTTTATAATGTGCTCGCGTTATTTCATAGTTTTGACATGTTTTTTTGTGTTTGTACTTGAGTTGCCTAAGTAAGACATAACACGAGCACGTTATAATGTGCTCACATTATGTCTTGCTTTGTGTTAAATGCTATTCTATTAAATGTATGTATATATCTTTGTATGAATGTATGTATGTATGCTTGTATGACATGTATGTATGTATGTATGCATGCATGCATGCATGCATGTATGTATATGTATGTATGTATGTATGTATATATCAGTGTATGTATGTATGTAAGATTGTATGTACGTATGCATGTATGCTTGTATTTATGTAAGTATGTATGTATGCATGCTTATATGTATGTATGTATTTAGAGAGAGGGAGAGACCTGAGAGAGAGAGGCAGTGAGGTAGTGAGAGAGAGTGACTTGAGAGAGGGAGAGGGGGTGGGAGGGAGAGACCTAAGAGAGGGAGTGGGAGAGAATGGGTTGGAGTGAGAGGGACTTATCTAGGTAGGGTGGGAGGGATAGAGGGAGAGAGAGACCTAAGAGAGAGAGAGGGGTGGGAGGGAGATTTGAGAGAGGGAGAGAGGGAGTGGGAGATAGAGGGATGGAGAGAGATAGAGGGAGTGAGAGAGAGACCTAAGAGAGGGAGAGGGGTGGTAGGGAGAGACTTGAGAGATAGGAGAGAGAGAGAGGGAGTGAGAGAGAGGGGGTTGGAGTGAGAGGGACTTATTGAGGTAGGGTGTTAGGGATAGAGAGGAGGGAGAGAGAGAGAGAGAGAGAGAGAGAGAGAGAGAGAGAGAGAGAGAGATTAGGGTTTAGGGTTTAAGGGTTGAGGGTTTAGGGATAGGGTTTAGGATTTAAGGCTTAAGGGTTGAGGGTTTATGCTTTAGGGATAGGGTTTAGGTTTAAGTGAGAGACCTAGATGGCTAAGGAGGGATGGATGGCTAAGGAGAGAGAGAGAGGAAACCTTTAGAAAATGAACATTTTCATAATGCGAGCATGTTTTGAAGAAGTTAATATAGCTATTTTGTATAGTAAGACATAATGCAAGCGCATTTTGTCTTGATCTAAAAACGATAAAAAATTCAACACACCCATGATCTAGGCCCACATGTCATGTTATTCTACTAGTTATGCACGTGTTCCAACATAAAAAAATCATTTTGATGCTGTTGGGAAGTGCACATGTAAAGTTTTTACATTCTACCACCTTTGCATGAACTTTCCACCACCTTTTTATGGTTCACAAACTTAGGAAGGAGGAAATAACAAAATTTTCATATCGAATTTGATATATATCAATTCAAGTCTCAATTTTTGTAGTGTTGCAATGTTAATTATGATTGAATTGTAACACCCCCACCATGCAAACCCCAAAGGACAACTACAACTAACAAATTTCTGCACAATTTTTTTTTTTAAGTGAAAAAGATAACAACTATGCAATAATTGTTAACTAAGTAACCTTAAAATATTACATAACAAAACCTAACTAGTCCCATGGGGTTACATGGTTGCATTACATGTAATGATCCCTACCAACAATATTGTTAAAGATAATTCCAAGAAGCTAACAATAGAAGCATACATTCACAAGATAACATAATGATAACATACAACCATCCATGATCAATAGAGATGAAAAAGATACATACATTATTCTATTTCATTTCAATTCATAGTTCAATATTATAATGGTGGAGCATATTTCCATAGATACAACACATTGTGGACACAATAATACATTACATAATGATTCCCTTATAGCAACGGGAAGAGTACATCAAGTACAAGAATAATACATCAATGAAGAATAAGGTACAAAGCATAGAATAGTCTTCAACCAAGTGAAGCTCTGGAAAATCTACATCCACTTCTACATCTCGAACACAACCTGGGAACCCAATGGGGTGCATAACACGTTCCACCTGACCACGTGGACCTGAAGGCCCACCCCCTATGCTAGGAGATGACAAGAAAGGAACCACATCCAAACAAAGGTCAAGTAGACAAGGATAACACAAAACCATCATAAAACAACATCAAACAAATACAAACAACAATCCCAGAGGCAACCAAACAAGGGAAAATAAACGGTTACTATAGGAGAGTGTCATCGCATGGCCTTACATGGATTATCCAGACAACCTATCACCAACTGCTGCCTCCATCTATGGTTCTCCTGACTTCCTATCTCAAGGCGCCGCTCCATAGGGTGACTCATGTAGAACCACTTACCTTTCGTGAGGACAAGGAAGTGATCTTACCAACCAGGTCTTCTCATCCCATCCTTAGCCTGTGAAAGTACTAACAGTATGGGTGAGGTACATAATTAATCTTGTTTAGTGTTTAACTACCCAAACCCACTAGTTCATTAATTAAATTATCACTCATTTAGGAAACTCTTCCATGGGTTATCCTGATAGCCCCTTTGTGCGTCGGCCCCCATGAAGAGCCACTCTTCGTATAGGCACCCAAACCAATAACACGCAAGGCATGTACCTCATCTCACATAAAAATCAAGGTGTACATAACACACAACATGCGAGGCAATAACCATCTCACAAACCCATTCCATAACACTGAAACAAGAACAAAGGAGGCACCACCCACCTCATAAACTACATAAATCAACGATGCACTAAAATCACGAGAATCAAGTACGTATGTGAGGCATAAACCTTCTCTCCCAAAAGCCACATCAAAAATCAACACCATGGTACAAGGTAACACCCATAAGAACTCAAAATCAGAGATAAGATCAAAGAATAACAAAGGTCTAACCATGGAAAATCAACATAAATCAAGTTTCACCATTGCCTCTGGAAGCCTCAAACACCAAATATCCACAAACTCCTACTGAAGGTAATTCAAACATTTTAGGTTCCCAACCATCTCAAAATATGACTACAAGAAAGTCATTGCATAAAGTCTCCTCAATCAGAATTAACACAAAAGGAAGACTCACATCATGGAACCACATAATGACTATATAACTTTCATAATAAAAAAATGAGAAGTGTAGAATAAAGGAGACAATATCATAACGAGATCCTCAACCTCACTCCAAGCTAACATAATCAACTACAATTACCAATGATAAGACAACCAATAGGGAATCCAAGGAGACTTCAATTTTCTCCACACACGATACCCTAACACACTATTAATTTGGCTCATAACCAACCTAAACCAATTCAAAAACCAAAACAACCATAGTAACCAACACTTTGAAAGATTGTAAACTTCATGCAAAATCAACCATAATAACCAATAGCAAAGTTAATTCAACAGTGCATCCAAAGGAGGCAAGACGACACATAAACACACAATAGCATTTCAACCATGATCTCAACCTAAAGATTGCAAATGAGATTGAAATTTTACTTGATCAAATTAAAAGGTTATATATCAATATTTCAAGATAACTCTATCATCCAAGAAGCAACCATTCCAAATCCCTAGTGTTAAAGTTTCACTATACAATAATGCTACAAGGGCTATACGAAAGTAAAGTTCAAAAAGATCATTTATGGTGTACCCTAACGCTACATTTGGCAATACTCTAATTACTTTGCAATGATCACTAATTCAACTAACTAATAAAATTTATACCAACCAATAGACAAATAACCAACTATCAAAGGGCAATGATAATACTATCTCAAACTCTATCTTAAACACTAGTTTCTTTATGAAATAGAAGACAATTAGAGAAATAAAATATTTAATTAGCATAATTTCAATTTCAACTATTCCCTTATAATATCATTCACCTTAAGCTACCAATTGGGTCTATTTAATTAAATGATGCTTAAATCTTTTCAAATACCTAAATAAAACTAACAAAACCACTAATATTCTTCAACCTCTACATAGTCCTATTTACATCATTAACTTATAAATATTGAACAATCACATAAATATTAATAATACACAAATGCATGCATATAAGTATATTTATATAAATTCCTTTAATTTATTCTTTCTAAATTACTCACTTGAATTCAAAATAAATAAATAAATAGAATTATTTCATTAAATAACCTTTTAGTCTTTTCTAAAACATTTCCTCTTTAATCTTTTAACCCTAATGTAAGATAACTTTGTATAAATTTATTATGGACATAAACTTGACCTAAGAGCAACTTATATGTAAAACATTTTCGATAACTGTTCACCAACTTCTTAAGCCTTGGGAAAAGAATTGAGTAAAATAATATCATGTATTTATTATGCATGCACAAAATATCAAGATAATTATATCTTTCATCATAAATTATTTTCCACCAAATATTGTTGACATATTTTAAATAACACAAATAATCACATAGATTTAATATAATTCTCATTTAATAGTTATGAAAGTAAATATCCATTTTTATTTTTTTTTAAATACATATATATAAAGAAAATTTGAAAAAAAATAAAAAATAAAAAAAAGACTTTTTAAATAAATGGAATTCCCCACCTAAAATTTATAACTCTCATTTATTCATTCGTTTAATTTAATTCAAACATTTTACTCTAATTACTAACTCCATTAACTCTATAAAAGATATACATTGCCCCTTATAATTCCTTGAATTTAGAGCACACATCCTAAATATATGCTTATTTTATTAAAGTCAAGATTCTCTTCTTAGTTCCTTATTTTAAGGGATGCATTATTAAATACATATTTTCTGTTAATAAAGCCAACATTCTTTTCTTAAACATTACACATAATGAACTTATGAGGCTTATAAGATATAAGCGTGGTATCTAAGACATAATCACCATATTAATTCCTCCACCTCTTAAAAGAATATTTGTTTGCAATCCTTACGAGTTGGGGGAGACATATCCCTATAATTTCATGTTGCCGTTTATATATATATTTTTATCGTAAAATTCTCAAATGATGGTGAGGCGTGAGAAACAAAATTATGACAGTAAAATTTCTCAATGTAGGGGGGAGGTAAAGGATACCGTGTTGATAATTAGGATCTTGATGGTAATTTTCATTTTAATAAACATACTCTAAAATCACCGCGAAAACCTTATTTTCACACTGTGTTAAAATCTAAATGTGCGCATTATTAAGATCTTTGACAACAATTTTATTTTAATAATCATACTCTAAAACCTTCGTGGAAATCTTATCTTACGCCTGTAGCATTTTAAAACCACACTCTAAAACTTGTGAAAACCTAAATGTGCTTCCTTATTAGGATGTTGGCTGAAATTTTCATTTTAATAAACCTACTCCAAAACCCCGGTCAAGCCTTATGTTTTTTTTAGGCTATAGCAACAATAACAATAGCAACATTAATAATAGTTGTTGTGGCAATAATATTAATAGCAAAAACTGATATTATGATATTTACTAAATTTTATAATCCTCTATCATATCATTATATATTATATTCTTATGGTGAAAATCTATCATGTGGATAACTTGTGGAATCCTTAAATGTTGGTATTGTATTATGATACACAACTTGATCAACTGTAGTAAAGTTAAAAAAAAGATAAAAATCAACAAATACCCTTAAGGTGAATATTGAATAGGTAAAGATAATTTGGTTGAATACACAACCAATGATATTCAATATAAGAAAAAAATCACAATTAACCCAAATAAAATAAGGTAAATAAGGAATGTTGTAATGCTAAAAATCTAAATGTGCTCATTATAAGGATGTTGGCTGAAATTTTCATTTTAATAAACTTACTCCAAAACCCCATAAAATGCAGTAACATCAAATTCAACCAACCATATTGAAATCCGAATAAACAGGGATGGGAATTCAAAATTGAGTTTTGCTTCAAACATAAACAAGGATGGGAATTCAAAGAGAATGGTACCTAGATTCAAATGGTTGTGAGGCTGTAATCTTTTTAATCTTTTTACCCAGAAAAATGACCCAACAAGATTACCCAGCCAAAAAAATTCACCCCCTAGATTAACCCCCTTCCTTTTCTTAAAAGAATTTCTCCCTTTGTTTTTCGAGAGCCTCAAACGATATAGGTGGCTACTTACTGAATTATTTTCCATTTTTTGAGAGTGCATGCAACACACCTATCAAACACTCTTTTTCTTGTTTTTACCACCTGACCTAAAACTTATGAGTGTAATTCAATTAAAAACCTCTTCCCTCGCAAAAATACGTGTCTAAGAACATTGATTCCAATGTTAATCACAAAAGTAAATTATTTTAATTATTGTTTAAAATTATCATTTAATTTATTCAATTTACCATTAAGTAATTAGCAGGGTAACAATGAATTATTTAAATTTACCATTTAAACTATCATTTGGTTCTATTTAATTAAATAAAACTTTAATCTTTTCATGATACAACCACATCCTTTATATTTCATATCATAAATTTATTTAATTTTCTAAATTCATTCGAATTACCATAGCAAAACAAGTCTTAATCTAATTAATTATTTTAAGCAAAACTATTGAGTACACCAATAAACAAACTTACTCAAAATTCAAAGACGACCGAAACGTGTTGATATGTGGCGACTGATCATGCTATACAGTATAGCCCATGGTATATTGTACACCCTTGCCCCTATCCTTGTTGGGGGTTCGGGGGTGGTAGCCCCTAAGAAAAATTTTCTTCCTACTTTTTCGCGTGATCACCGAAAAAGGGAAAAATCAATGAAAAAGGAAAAATCTGATTTTGTAGAACCCTAAAATCTAGAAGCTTCTAAGCTTGTTAAAAAGGGGTTCGGATGGGTATTACTGTATGATGAAAAACGTGATTATTCGCAAGATTGTAATAGGTTTTACACTGGATAATAAAAGTATTGGATGGCTGCGGTTTGGTGGATGTAGCCCGGATTGGGTGAACCACGTTAAATTTTGTGTTATGATTTAATCTGTGTGTGTTTTAGTTTCTCTGTTTATTAATTAAATCTGCATTTAATTGTTAGATATCTGCCATCTCTAACCCTAACAAAACGGAGGGACACTACATGAATTGTAGGAATTTAACATTATACATTGGTTATTTTTGTTGTTGTTAGTAATTCTATTTGAGTGATATACAATTGAATGTTGAAAAGGAAGCAAGCTTGTGAAAAACTCAAATTGTTGAAAAGTTTGATTCAAGAAGAAAAAAAGACTACATAATTGGGTAGTTCCTCCATTCAAATCTCCATTTTCTAGGTATGTCAAGTCTTTACACATTTTCTTTACATTTTCCTTAATTCTATTCCATTTTTTTATCACCCCTTATCATACATGCTTAATACAATGCTTTGATTTTGTCATTATGCGTATTCCATGTTCATCGTTGTTCGTTTCTCATTATAACCTTAGCCCCTCTTGGCACATTTTAAACTACACAATTCTTTACACTTGCAAATTACATTCTAAACCACATCTCTTTGAGGCATTTGACCTACCTTGTGTATGCTTCCACATTTTGTATACACATTTACAAGAGTAGTTATAACTGTGTAATGTAATACATCATTTCTCAATTCTTTTTTATGGATGTGCATACCCCTTTCCAAAGCTTCCATTTTGGTTTAGGCATGGGGGATGTTGGAAAAATACTTTGGAATTTGGTTTTACACGTAGAGATTGTATTTGCTTGAAATTTTCTAAATCCTTTTCAACAAATCCATTTTGTGCATATCCTGCAATCATTGTAGTCCATGAGGACATATCTCATTGAGGCATTTTGTCAAACAGTTCATGTGACTTGTCTATACATGTCTACCAAAGAATTTTATCAAATAGCATAGACAAGGCAATGAACTGTTTGAAAAAATTCCTCAAAGAAATGTGGTCTCATGGTGATATCCATCACCATGAGACCACAATTATTTGAGGCATTTTTTCAAACAAATCACTACCTTGTCTATGCTACCACATTTTCCATACATGTCTACCGAAGCATTTTATCTAAACCACATTTTTGATACATGTCTGCCAAAGCATTTTATCAAACATGTTAGATAAGGCTATATGTTGTTTGAAAAAAATCCTCAAAAAACTCATTCCCTTGTCTATGCTACCAAAATTTCCACACATTTTCTATTTTGTGCATATCCTGCAATCATTGTGGTCCATGAGGACATAACTCATTGAGGCATTTTGTGAAATAGTTCATGTGCCTTGTCTATGCATCCACATTTTGCATGTGTCTACTAAGGAAATTGCAACCATAAAACTCATGAAAATCCCCCCTTTTATGTTTTTATAGATGTCATACCCCATTTCAAGGTCCCCTTACTACTATGGCTAAAAGCCTAAAACTGTTCTTTGGACCAAACTATGGATGCATGGAAAAAATCTATCAAAGCATAATAGTAAGCAAAAGTATAGACAAGGTAGTGAGTTGTTTGAAAAAATGCCTCAAAGAAATGTGGTCTCATGGTGATGGACATCACCATGAGACCACATTTCTTTGAGGCAATTTTTCAAACAACTCATTGCCTTGTCTATGCTACCACACTTTGCATACATGTCTACCAAAGCATTTTATCAAACAACATAGACAAGGCAATGAGCTGTTTGAAAGAATGCCTAAAAAATGTGGTCTCATGGTGATGGACATCACCATGATCCACATTTCTTTGAGACATTCTTTCAAATAGCTCATTGCCTTGTCTATGCTACCAAATTTTCCATACATGTATACCAAAGCATTTTATGAAACATTATAGATAAGGCAGTGAGTTGTTTGAAAAAATGCCTCAAAGAAATGTGGTTTCATGGTGATGGACACAATGCCTCAAAGAAATGTGGTCTCATGGTGATGTCCATCACCATGAGACCACATTTATTTGAGGCATTTTTTCAAGCAACTCATTTCCTTGTCTATGCTACCAAATTTTCCATAGATGTCTACTAAAGAATTTTATTAAACATAGACAAGGTAGCATGAGCTGTTTGAAAAAATGCCTCAAATAAATGTGGTCTCATGGTGATGGACATCACCATGAGACCACATTTCTTTGAGGATTATTTTCAAATAGCTTATTCGCTTGTTTATGCTACCACATTTTCCATACATTTTCCATTTTGTACATATCCTGCAATCATTGTAGTCCATGAGGACATATCTCATTAAGGTTGTAGACACCTAAATTTGGACACTTAATTTATCCAAATTTATCACTTTTCATCTAAACATTCTCTTATCTGAGTTAATTAAGTAATATTACTATTATTTAATTAATATCCTTAATTCTGCCAAATCCCTAAAGTATTTATTAATTAAATACCTTACCCTCTTTAATCCCCTTTTCATCAAATGAATTAAATAAATATTACATTTATTTAATTCCTCACATGTCATTTTCATCTAATCCTAATCCATCTCTTAATCTCTTCATTAAGGATGTGCACATGCCTAATCCTTGATTAGGATGTGTCACATCCTCCAACTTTTGCAAGTTGGCTTCTAATCCTCATTAACCCCTAATTATCCTCTAATTACTAATTAGTCAAACCTAATTAGTACCTTGGTCAACTCTCCCCATCCCCCAAGAAATTTTTAATTTTTTTATTCACCCTAGGCTCCTCTCTTCCCCATAGGAATTTTTAATTCCTTTTTATTCCTCCAAGAATCCCCTTTTCCCATGCATCTTCTAGAATCTTTGACTTGTCACATCAAGTCACATGTGACAAAATCCCACATTTTGGGAACCTTGTCTTATCCACCAGATTCTTCCAATCATTATGAATTTTTAATTCACTTTTATTCTCCCAAGGTTCTTTCCATCTCCCAATGTACTTGGAAGGTACTTGTCCTTCCTCCACCTTATGTACCTTTTGGCCACGTCACTTACACCTCATCTCCTCTTAGCCACTTCACCATCCACATGTCAAGATGTGAGGGCTTGTGAGTTCTCAACCCACCATAGCCCTTCATCTTGACCTTGTTGGATGAATCCCAACCATTGAATTCTCTAGAGAATTCAAGTTTCTCTATAAATTCGCCCTCCTCAAGGGCATTTTCAAGACTTTTTTCATTTGAGCAACCTTATGCTGTCAATTTGCATTCTCAAGCATTCACTATCATTTAGCCATCCACTTTGATCATCTTGCATATTCAATCTTGCATCCAGCTACACCAAAAAGCTATCTAAGGAGCATACAAATTCATCTAAATCAAGGGCCAACCAAGGAGTCTTCAACAGCAAGGAAGGTATAATCGATTTGCATTTTGTTTCATCTATTTTCCTTGTTTTATCACTCTTTAGGCTAATCATTGAAGTGTTCTTAGTGTTTTATTATTTGCATTTTTAGTTATTTTCCACATTAGAATAGGCTAAAACTCCAAGGTACACATTTCTGGCACGCCTGGTAGGACCCACAAATGGGTTCTTGCATTTAACCTTCATTTTTGCTAACTATTTTGAAGAAAAAGGTTGCAGAAAGGCAGAAGCGCCCCTGATTTTATTGCAGAAAGGCGGAAGCGCCCCTGATTTTACTGCAGAAAGATGGAAGCGCCCCTAATTTTGCCGCAGAAAGGCGGAAGCGTCCCTAATTTACTGCAGAAAGATGGAAGCGCCCCTGATTTATTGCAGAAAGGTGGAAGTGCCCCTAATTTTACTACAGAAAGGTGGAAGCGCCCCTGATTTACTGCAGAAAGGCGGAAGCGCCCCTGGTTTTACTGCAGAAAGGTGGAAGCGCCCCTGATTTACTGCAGAAAGGCAGAAGTGCCCCTGATTTACTGCAGAAAGGTGGAAGCGCCCCTGATTTATTGCAGAAAGGTGGAAGCACCCCTGATTTACTACAGAAAGGTGGAAGTGCCCCTAATTTTACCACAGAAAGGCGGCTATGCCCCAAAACAACATAGTTTGGAAGCATATTATGGCATAATCGACCAAGAACGAAGGATAAGATAGCTAACATTTGCTTGTAGGGCCATCTATTTGATCAGATTTTTGAAAAATTATCCTTTTTGTTTGAACATAGTCTAATTAGGGGAAGTAACCTTTATTGCTTGCTGTGTTTGTTTATTATTGTGTCACCCAAGGGGGCATTAATTTGTTTTCACTTTCCCCTTGCACTTCGTGTGAGCCTAGGGAGTAGTTGGAAACGGTTAGTGTTTTCTTTTTAGTGGGACCTGCTTGGGGATTTCATCACCCTAAGGGACGATTCCAACCATGCGTATCGGCGGGGTATATAAAGGGGGGAGAACGAAAGTTGTACCCCAATCTAGTCACGTCGTAATTGGCAGAGCGTCGAAGCTAGGGTGATACCTAGATAGACGTGAAGAGTTGGTCCGAGCCTTTCAGTATCTTGCTGGGGTTCGCAACTCACGCTTGTGATGGGCTGGTGTTCACGGTTGTGCCTTACGTACCGAGAGTATATCGAGGACTCCCTAGAAGCCTTGTGCATCCTAGATTAAGACCTTTCTTGACCATACCCTTAACATTAATCATAGGATTGTGCTTGCTTGAAGTGTTTTCTTGTGAAAAAACTGTGAAATCTTTGATACATTGGCCTTATTTTATCATTTTGAGTCCTTGTCATAGCGATTGCCATCAAAACCAAGCTTTGTTTTATCGCAGAAAGGCGAAAGCGCCCCTGATTTTACCGCAGAAAGGCAAAAGCGCCCTTGATTTACCGCAGAAAGGTGGAAGTGCCCTTGATTTTACCGCAGAAAGGTGGAAGCACCCCTTATTTACCGCAGAAAGGCAGAAGCGCCCCTGATTTACTGCAGAAAGGCGGAAGTGCCCCTGATTTTGCCATAGAAAGCTGACTACACCCCTTTAACTTCCCGGGGCCATCATTTACAAACCGTATGTCGAATCAACTTCATTCAAAAACAAAAGTTGCTTAGTTTTTCAAGCTCTATCCAGTGGTACCTTCCATTTCCTCCTATCAAGAATTTGACCATCCTGGGGCGGCCACGCCCCGCATTGCGGGGTGGACACGCCCCTAACTACCTGGGGCTATCATTTACAAATCGTACGTCAAATCGACTTCGTCCAAAAACCAAAATTGCTCAATTTTTTTAGCTCTATCTAGTGGTACCTTTTTTTTTCTTCCTATTTAATCAAACCAATCCATTTCTCTAATCAAATACATACAATCATCTAATCAAGCCAAGCACACCAATCCTATCAAGTTCATGCAATCACAATTATCCAATCAATATCATCTAATCATTTGATCCTATCCAATCAAATTGATCTAGTATTTTAATCAAATTCATCAAATTATCTACCTGATCTAATCATCCATCTACCGAATCCCATCAAAATCAAAATCAATCCCATCGTATCATCCAATCATCCTAATCTGAACTTTAATCCAATCCTGATCTAAGCTTGACTTAAATCCCGATTTGAACTTTAGTCCATCATCTTTGATCCATTTTATTTATCCTATCATCATCATGAATCCTCATCCTCCATCAATAGTAGTCAAGGGAAACCCTAATTACGTTGATGACAATAACGAAAGTGTTGTCGATCAAGAGGTATACGACATAGATCCCCTTGACACTATCATATCTAGTAAGCTTTCTCCACCCACTTTCCAAAATCCAATTACTCCTATGAGCTATCCTGTTATGTCTTCATCCATGCCTAATCATGCTCCTTATGCCACCTTTGACAATGGATATCCAGTATCTTCTTCATCCCCATATTTGTCATGTCCTTCATCTACATCATCCTCTTATACAACATCTACATCCTCTTATCCTAATTTTCCATCCCAATAATCTATTACGATTCCCCATCCATGTCCCCCTATCGTAATCTCTTTCCCAATCTTCCCATACTAATCCTACATCCACACCCTTTTACCTTAATCCTACATCCACATATCCTCATCCTAATCCACCATCCCAATACCCTTATTATAATCCATCCCCCACATCCTCTTGTCCCACTACACCACCTATATCCTCTTGTCCTAATTCACAATCCATGTCCCCCTATCTTAATTCACCACTCCAATATCCTCACCTTAACCCTCCATCCAATCCTAGTCCTCCATCTATTCCTAGTCCTCCATCCAATCCCATTCATCCATCTACTCCTAGTCCTCTATCCAATCCTAATCCCCCATCTAATCATAGTCCTACATTCAATCCCATTCCTCCATCTAATCCTAGTCCACCAATCCATAATACCTCATCCATTTCTACCACCCTAGCCAAGCCAACCATATGCAAGTCTCTCATTTCAGAAGTTCTCCAAGGACTCATTACAAAGAATCCATCCCCAACTCTACATCTTGAAGTCATGGAACCATGCCATCTAGATCCATCATCCACGGTCACTAGTGATGAGACCCTTCTCCATACCACACCTATTATTGATGTTACCACCCCTAGTACTGCTCAAACCATTAAAACCATTGAACTCACTAAATCCATTGAACCCCCATCTCCTACTCCAAGAACCATCGAGATCCATCGAAGACACCCAATTCCAATCCCACTCCCTCTACTCCTAGATCCACCAAATCCAATCCACTCCTCCCACCCCTAGTAGCACCAAAACCCATTCCAATGAACCTCATGAATCTTCCATCCCTCCATCTTCCCCACTTGAAGAGTCCCAACAAGACTCAATTACCATACCTCCCACACACGATGAGTCACGCCAAGAGTCTAATCCAAAGCATGCCAGCATATCCCCTTCTCCAGATCAAGATCCTACCATCCCATCTAGTCCACCTCAAGATCACAGTCCCCATCCATTCCATCCCATGATCCCCTTGTCATTCAAGATTCCCTTGCTCCATCTCCATCTCCATCGCATGAGCCTACTACCACAAATCTGATCATCATGGCCCCTACTCCCTCTCACGATGTTGCTATCCCTACATCTCCTAAAAATAATGATATCCTACACCACTTGCATATCCCCTTGGTCCTCTCACATTCCTCCATGGTGGTCTCCTCACAGAAGAAAAACAAAGCATATACACCAACCCTCCTCTTCCACCTAATAATGAACTCGCATCATTCTTCCAGAATAATAAAAATCCTGTCCTAGATCAAATACTCAAGAGAATGAACTATCAAGGAAAAGGTTTAGGCCTTCATGAGCAAGGTATTATAGAGCCCATCCAAGCTAAAGAACATTTGTATCTGCAAGGTCTTGGATGTACTACTCACGACTCACAATCCAAAAATGTTAGTACAACCTCTAGACGTCCTCAACGAGCCTTTTCCAAAAGAAATGTCGGCTCTTCCCATCACTCCACCAAATCATATGCTGCAATCCCTCCTCCTCTATCGTATCGCCTCAAAACAACCGTCCATATTTCTCCTTCATCTGCTTCATCCATTTTGGGTCCTTACATCCCTCCATCCACCATCTCCCACCCTTCAGCTACTCCATCCATCTTGGGTTCTTATGTCCCTCCACCCACTATGATTGCTTTCGGTCCTTATATCCCAAGATCACCTCCTCCATCTTATCCTTTCATCCGTCCAACACCTATCCATCTCATCCATCATAAAAATTCCTCTCACATATCCTATAATCAGGATCAACAAAGGCACATACCTAAACATACTCCATCTACACATAATCCTCATAATTCTACCTCCATCACTCCACATCATCCATCTCCTCACACCCATCCCATTGCTACTAAAAGCACTTTGGATGTTAAAGAAAAAATGCATAAATCCAAGCATCCACATGAATCTACGGCTCCCCATGTCCTCTCCAAAAGACATGGTGAAGAAAAGAAAAATCTAAATATACATCAAATCCATAGGCCACAAAGGCCCACCAAAGCAAAGATCAAAACCATGTGGATCCCAAAGAAAAAAGATGCAATGCCATCACATGAAAAACCTGTAAGAACATCCAAAGTCGCTAATCCAAAAGCTAATCATACACCCCTTTCATATCCTAAGTCTGTTTTGGGTCCCTATGTCCCGAAATTCACCATTCCATCTCCTCCATTATCCCCACATTCTCCATCCCTTAATCCTATTATCTTTTCACATCCACCACCACATGTGCCAATGTTGGTCTTGAACACATCCACCCCATCACATATCCACCCCATCATTCCATCCATACCCTTTGCAGCATCCCATCCATTATCCCATGTATCTCCCCTCTCAAATCCCTCTAATTCATCCTCTTGCATAATCCATTTATCCTCATAAGGTTGTACCAACATCCAATAGTCAGTTCGAACAAGGGCTATTAATGCCTCATATAGAACATGAAGCTTAAGACCTTCATCCATATCCTTATCACATGTCTTCTAAATCCACTTATTTTCCTCCCTATCCTTATCCATCTCCCTTTGCATGATATCCAAAATACAAAAATCCAAAAAGTCAAAAAATCCACCAAAATCCAAAAGGTCAAAATAAAAAAAAATAGTAAAGAGAAATAATCCATCCAATGGTGAAAACTTGGCAAACAAGTGCCTTGGATAAATACCATGATGAAAACCTGGCAAACAGGCGTCATGCGTAAATCCCCATTTGCACTTGTGGGGGAAACTTCTTGATATGCATTCCCTCCATTCGCTATGCTTCCAGCTATGCACCCGTCTTCCTGTTATCCGTCTTCTTCATAAATCCCCCCCATCCCACCTATCTTCTGCATCCTACCATCATATCCCATTTATCTCCCATCCCTCCATCCTTCTTGTGATCTTGATCAAAATAAGGGCACCTATCTATGCATGCTTTGGACACCTATTGGTATACATTCCCTTCATCCATGCTCTATCATATTCCTTAGTCACCCATCCTATCCTCATCTAGTTATCTCCTTTATCTTCCCATCCACTTGTCTTCCATCCCTCATGCCTCCTCCTTATACTTGAGGCCTTATCCTGGAGTGGATTTATCCGCCTGCGTCCACCCATTTATCCATCCACCACCTCCATCTCCCCTATCCATCCTATCCTTCCCTTCCATCTCCCCCATCCCCCCTTCTATCTTCCATTGTCCATCCCTATCCCTAGCATCCCTTTCATCTCCCCAGTCCTTACATTCCCTATCCATCTATCATCATCCCTTCCATCTCCCCCCATCCTTATCTTCATTTCCGTCTATCCCAACATCTCTTTCATCTCCCCAATCCTTACATTCCCTGTCCATCCTATCACAACATCCCTTCATCTCCCCCATCCTTGTCTTGGTATCCATCTATCCTGGCGTCCTTTGTCTCCCCAGTCCTTATGTTCCCGTCCATGCAAACCAGTCCTCCGTCCCCCCATCCTATATGCTCTATCCGTTCAACAAATGCTGTCACTCGTCCCGTCTCACAGTCGCGTCGTTGGTCATGCATTTGTGAACACACGTGCAACCCAATTCCATTTATCTCATCGTCATCACCCCTGCTTCTCTTGCACATCTTTCCAATCCCCTATCACTTTTCATCACTCATCTATTTATCATATCATCCTCCCAAGTCATTTTAATGCTTTGGATAACTATCCCATCCCTGAGCTTTATGTGATCGTCATCATCCTATCCAATCCAACAGGTCTATCCTATTTTGTCGTATCGGTCCCATCTTTTTATCCACTTATCCTCTCATCTTATCATCCTTTATCCATTGTTTGCCTTTGGTCTTGTCGAACTACGTTGCCCTTGCGCTTTCATGTAGGCAAGGTCAATCATTCGATTTGCCCTTGAGGATCCTTTATCATCTATCATCGGTCTTTCTTCATTTCCATCCTATCATCCATCGAAGTTTTCATCATGGTCTGTCGTCAGTCTCTTGTCGAACTACGTCGCCCTTGCGCTTTCACGTAGGCAAGGTCGATCATTTGATCCACCCCCGGGGTTCTATCATCGATCTTCATTGTCCACTCCGCTCCTCTATCATCTAGCGTCGGTCTTTCTGCTTTCTCCATCCACTCCTATATCGTCTATCATTAGTCTTGGCTTTTGTCTCTCTGTTCCTTGTCATTTGTCATCATCATTCATCATCCTCTTTCTACTTTTATCCATGGTCAGTTGACAACCTTTTACCGAACTATGAGGGCTCTGCGCTTTCACGTAGGCAAGGCTAATCTTTGATCGACCCCTAAGCCCCTAGGTCTTTAGGTTGTGTCAGTCTCATGTCTTGTCTCCCTTGTGTCGTGTCGTCAAGCTATGCCCTTATCTAGCTGGTTCTTAACAAACAAGATCCACTTGTATCAACAAATCCAATCAGTTTTGAATATCCTACATCATATCGATCTTTTAGCTTAGTATCCATCATTGGTCTCAACAGGATGCATCCTTCCTAACAGACCTCATCAATCCCATCTATCCCCTTGATCTTATGGCAAAGGACATTTGAAATTGATTGCAATCTTTTGATGCTTTTGGCTTTTGTTTATCATTTGAGCTCCCTATCATCACTTGTCAAGGCCGCCATAATCCATCATATTATGGGGTGTTTTGATTGGTCCACATAGGGGCATATCTTGATCTTTTGTTTAATTGTGTCTTCCTGGTTGTCCCATGTAGTACCCACCAAGATCCCCGAGGTATTGTGTTATGTTGGGGCATCCTTTTGTGCTTGTGGTTATCTCAATACCTGGCCCGACCAAGGTCTTTCTTTGTAACTTTGAGGTGTTGGGATAGCCTTCTTGTCTGTTGTGTTTGTTTCATGCATTAGACACTAATACGCCTTGGTTCCACATACCCTGGCACTGGGTGTCTTATGCTATAGCAAAAATCAGTGCTCCGAAGATGGAAAATTGCATTTAGAATTGCATTTCATTTTCTATTTCATCATCTTGCATGTATCCCCCATCCCTTCATCCTTCTTCACAATCCCCCCATCCCTCCATCTTTTTTTTCTCTATCTTTTCCCTTTCTTTTCCCCTCT